>JFGW01000535.1:0-11638 GCA_000729825.1 Epichloe sp. AL9924
ATAAAATAGGTCTTATTTTTAACAATAGTAAGTAGCAAATATATAGGGAGAGAAAAACTAGCAGTAGTTACCTTACTATTAGGGGTAATAAAGATTAGGCTAAGCGTTCTAAAAAATAAAGATTAGAAAGAAGAAGATAAAGGCTAATTAGAGAACCTAGTAGTAATAGAAATATAAATAAATAGTAAAGTAGCTACGTAAATACTAGAATACACTTACTTATAGGAAAAAGTAAAGGTATTATAATTATACTAATTTTAGGAAATATAAGCAGCAAAGAAGCTATGTTAAATTAGGGTAAGAGTACTAAACATCCTATACTAATAATGCTAAAAGAATATATAGAGTTTATAAATAGTTTTTCTAAGGAGCTAGCAAGGGCTTAAACAAGATTATAATTAAGGATAAGGCCCCTTTACCTCTTATTGCTAAAATCCTTAATTAATTAGCAGGCGTAGTTATTTTTTGTTAGGAGCGCAGAGGTCGGAGATAGGACGTTTATAATAGTGAATCTTTAGAGAACCTTTAGGCCGCTTAGATAACAAAGAGACTAGCTAGCTACAAGATAGCTATGTGTTTATTAAGCAAGGTATTTATTAAGGATAGCGTATATTATATATAGTAGGTTAGAGATTAAAACCTTTATGCACTAGGCCCTAGCTAGCATCTTTCTAGTGGCGACTGCGAATCTTAGCCTTCACTTCGTTTATATCAGACCTAGCGGTACAAGCCGTGACATTTTTACAGTCCTTAATCTTAAAGATACATACCACTAGCTATATATCTGCTTAGGTAATAAGTAGAAGATAGTTTTCTATTATTACTATAGCCACATTAAATATCCTATAATACTATTTAGACTAGTTAATACACTAGTGACTTTTTAGGAGTATATTAATAATACACTTAAAAGTCTTATTAATAAGACCTATATTATCTACTTAGATAATACGCTAATATATAGTAGTGTAGTTAAGGAGCATATAGAATATATTAAATAAATCCTACGTAAGCTTAGAAATATAAGCCTTTTTATTAACCTTATAAAGTATTAATTTTTAGTTATAAAGGTTAAATTCTTAGGCTTTAAGATATTAATAAGAGGTATTATAATAGATCTAGCGAGGATTAAAGTAATTATAATATAGCTAATACTACATAGTGTATTTAATATTTAGTTATTTCTTAGTTTTACTAGATTTTACCGCTATTTTATTAAATAGTATAATAAAGTTATTATTCTATTAATAGATTACCTTAGAGGGAAGTAACTAGTAATATTTAACCTAAAACCCTATAAGTTAGTAGTATTTAGAGAACTTTAGTAAAGATTTTAGGAAGCGCTAATTTTAGTGTATTTTAACTTACTTATATATCTTAGAGTAGAGATAGATATATCTAGATATATAATTAGGGCTATACTTATAATATTAGTGCTAGGTTACTAGCACCTAGTTACGTTTATATTAAGGAAAATAACTAACGCTAAATTACGCTATATAATACCTAATAGTAAATTATTAGCTATTTAAGAGGCTTTTTAGGCCTAGAGACACTATCTTACCTATTTAGCTTATATAATTAAGGTTATTATAGACTATTTAAACTATAAGTACCTAGCTATAAAGCCTAAGCTTACTAGTAGGTAAGTAACTATACTTAATAAGCTTTATTATTTTAACTTTAAGATTATATATTATATAGGGAAATTAAATCCTACTAATCCCCTATTAAGAAAACTAGATTTTATAAGTAAGATAAGGAAAGTAAAAGTAATAACTATATAGCTCCTTACCTTTTTATTTAAATTTATAAATACTAAGTAATAGGAACACTATAGTAATATTACTAGCGCTATAGGTTCTATAAAAACATTATTTAGTATAACTAATAGTTAGTTATAAAGACACTATAATAATACTATTAATATCTAGGGTTTTAAAAAACTATAACTTAACTATATTTTTAAGGAGCCTAATAATCTAGATATACTTAGAAGAGATATATTAGTAAGGTTATTTAATACTTTTATTAGTAAGTAATAAGGTAGCTATAGTGGTACTACTAGTACCTAGCCTATATTATATTTATTACTTAGCTATTTTAACTTAACTATATTTTTAAGGAGCCTAATAATCTAGATATACTTAGAAGAGATATATTAGTAGGGTTATTTAATACTTTTATTATTAAGTAATAAGGTAGCTATAGTAATACTGCTAGTACTTAGTCTATATTATATTTATTACTTAGCTATTTTAATTTTCCTATTGGACTAGCCACTACTAAAAGGGGTAGACTAGTATAGGTAGTTACTAGTAAGTAATAAGGGCACCCCTTAAAAATATTACTTATTTATTTCCCTATAAGACTAGAGGCATCTAGTAAACTAATTACTTATAAAGATATTATAGCTAGGATTTAATCTATTTAGAGAACCTCTTCTAAGTTTAACTCTAACTTTCTAGAAAAGAGCTTAGAATTAAAAGCCCTAATTTAAGCCTTATTATATAAAGCGTAGTAAGGTAATAACTTTACTATAGGTTAATTAAAGTTACTTAAAAGCGGTAATTTAGTAGCGTCCTAGATATAGTTTATTAGACTCTCTAAGCTATTAATATTTAAGAATTATATTTTTATCCCTTAGGGAATAAGAAAAAAGAAGTTACTTAAAAGCAGTGATTTAGTAGTGTCCTAGATATAGTCTATTAGACTCTCTAAGCTATTAATATTTAAGAATTATATTTTTATCCCTTTAGGAATAGGAAAAGAAATTTTATTACTAACTTATAATAACCTTAATACTAGGTATTAGGGAGTAAGTAAAACTCTTTATTAGATTATAAACTAATATTATTAGCTAATAATAAAGAAAGATATAAAGGTATATATTAGCACTTATATAAGTTAGTAGACTTTAAAACTAAGGTATTATAAACTATATAGTAAGCTAGCTATACTACTAGTGCCTAATTGCCTTATTTAAGAGTTATTAATAGATTTTATTACTAGGCTTCTATGAGTAAAAGATTTTAACTAGACTTATAATATAATTTTAGTTATTATTAACTATTTTATAAAATATAGTATTTTTATTCCTATTTTAATATAACTAAGTAGTAATAGGCTAGTAACTGTATTCTTAGAATATGTTTTTAGAGACTATAGAGTTCTAGAAAGTATTATAATAAACTAAGGTTCTATATTTACTAGTGGTTTCTAGATAACTTTCTATTACCTTCTTATAACTAAGTAGCTATTAAGTACTGCTTTTTATCCCCTAGATAAATAGCTAGATAGAATATCTAAACTAGGTTTTAGAGTATTATTTAAGGGCTTTTACTTATCCTAAATAGACTCATTAGGCAAATAACCTATTAATAGTGTAATTTACATATAATATAAGAAATTATATAATATATAGCTACACACTAGTAAAGGCATTATAAGGTTATAATCCTAGAGACTTAGTATAAGTATTATAACTAGAAAAGAACTCTAATAAGGTTAAAGTTAGTAACTATATTTTACTATTAATAAAGAATATTAACCTAAGAAAACCTAGTAGGAAGCTAGCTATAAAGTACCTAGGCCCCTATAAGATTAAAAAGGTAATTAGGAGTTACAGATTAGTATATTAATTAAAATACTACTTAGGACTTAATTATATAATATATTTAATATTACTAGTCTTAAGCCTTTTAAAGGGAACCTAACTAATATATAAAATATATCCTTACTATAGGATAATATTAAAGATAATAAATAAGAGTTTAAAGTTAAGAGAATTATTTTACACTACTATAATAGAAGGTATTATAAATATCTAGTTAAATAGAAAGGCTATAATACTTTAGAGAATTCTTAGGTATTAAAGAGGGATTTTATAATAAGAGATATTATTAATAATTATAATTAATAGTTAAATAGTAAGGTTATTATAAGATAATTATAATTTATAAGTTAATATAAAGTTATTATAAAATAATTATAGTTTATAATTAGAAGTTAGAAAATAAAGTTAAATTACTTAAATAATCTATTATATAGCTACTAAGTACCTACTCCTTTATAATAGAGTTAGCTATAGTAATTACTATTTCCTTATTAATAATAGTAGCTATAGTAACTATAGAGGTAGAGGCCCTAGGAGTATTTTTATTATTAGAATCCCTTTCTTTATATATATAGATCTAAAGCTTACTAAAAAGCTTAATAGGACTAATTTAAGTAAGTAAATTAGTAGTATTAGGTATAAACTACTAGCAAGTTAGTTAAGTATTAGTAGTATATATTAAGAAAGCTTACTATTAGGATATTCTAGGCTATAAAGTAAAGAGAGTTTAAAATATTAATCTATATCTTAAGGTTTATAGTATACTTATTATATTTTACTTTATAAGTAGTATTAGTAATTATTTAAGTATAATAGATATATCTATACTTATTAGAATTCTTATAAAATAGGATAGTATTCTATAGCTTTTTCTTTACTTTTATAATAGACTAGTAGTAAGTTAGTAATTATCTAGTGTTTAAGTAGTAAAATTATACTTACTTTATTCTAATAGTAATAGCTACCTTTAGAAGTAGCTTTAATAAGTTTAAATAGCTTATTATAAAGCTATGTAATTTAAGCTAAGCACTAGTAATATATTAGTAATAAGTAAGTAGTTTCTAGATAAGAGAGATATACTATTGTTAAAAATAAGACCTATTTTTAGCCCTTTCTAGTTAAAGGACCTTTCTATTACTAGCTTGCATTGCAAGCCTAACAGCTGCACTGTAGCTATTAATGGTCGCGAAGGTGGCTATTAATAGCTACGTCGTAGCTGTTAACAGCTGTGACTAACCGTGTGGATGACTTCTATTAGTATATAAGATATTATAAAAGTTATCTATATTAAATTCTATTAGCTAATAACTGCTATAACCTTCCGTTGCGTTACGGTAAATATTTCACGTAGTGGTTTTACTAGTCCCTGACCGTAGAGCTACACCTATATAGCTGTTACTAGCCGGTAACTAGCTCCCTATATTTTAATAGGTTATGAGCCTAGCATCTATCACTATAGATTGTTTTAGGTCACTTTGGGTATAATTATAGAAGACTTCCCTTCTATAAAATAGGAAGGACTTGCGAGATAGAAGCTATTCCCTTCTATAAAAAGGAAAATTAGTAGGTATAGAAGCTTTTCCCTTCTATAAAAAGGAATTTTAGTATAAATAGAAGACTTCACTTCTATAAAATAGGAAGATAGATACTAATTAATAAGGTTAGGGGCCGTTAGCCCCTAATCTTAGTGCGCAAGAGGTTCTAAATAGCTAGCTAAAAGAGCAAGTTATTAAGCAATAAGATGCTATTAATCTATTATTATAGAAGCTAGAGGCTTTAACTATAGCTATTAATAATAGAGGCATAGAGGGTGTGGAAGCTACTAAGCCTGCTAGTTAGCAGCAAGTTTAGCAGCCTATTTAAGATAAGGCACCTAAATCTAGCTCTATATAAGCTGCCTTTAATAATTTAATTATTAAGGAATTTAATAAGAGGGTTTATAGCTTCCCTAAGACTGTAAAGCTTAAAGGAGCTAAAAGTTTTAATTAATAGAAATAAGCCCTAGCTATCTAATTTAGAGCTTTAGGCATGCCTGAATTTCTAGATAATCCGGATATTTCTAGGGTGCTAGGGGACGCTAACTAAGCTATTATTCTTATATTATTAAGGGATAGCTATACAGAAGGCCCCTAAGCCACTATAGCTTAGCAAAAATCACCTAAAGAAGCCTATAATTTACTTATATAGCAGTATTCATATAGCGTTAAAATCTGGAGGGGGTCCCTATATTCTGAATTTCATAACCTAAAGTTTTATAGTTTTAAGGGGACTTTAGAAGCTTTTAATATAGTCTTTAATAATCTACTAGCTAGATTACTAATTTTAGGGGTCCTAATTAATCCTATAGATTAGGTTAATTAATATATTTAATCCCTAAAATTAACCTTCCCTTAGTAGGCTAAGAGGCAATAATTTAGCATATGTACAAATAAGGCTATAGGGGCTCCCCTAGATGCCCTAAACCTTTAATTTTTAATAGCAGACCTTCTAGCTAAACAGAGGGATAAATTAGCTATAGTATCTAAAGCCCTAAACTATAGGGCTAAAGACCTAGAAAAGGGCGCTAAAGATAAGGAAAAGGCCCCTAAAGGTTAGAAAAAGAAGAAAGAAAGCTTTAAAGAAAATAAGGGCTCTTCTAATTCTAATAAGAAGAAAAAGAAGCAAAAGGGTTAAAAATCAGATAAAAAGGATAATAAAGAGCCTATTAGAGCTTTGTACTACACTACACTACATACTACACTACACTATATACTACACTACAAGGAGATTTTTTTACTACATGTAGTATTTGTAGTATTTTGTAGTATTTGTAGTATTTTCTTATATTTAGTAATATAATAGCTTATAATAGCTTATAATAGCTTATACTAGCTTATACTAGCTTATACTAGCTTATACTAGTTAATAAAAGCTAATAATAGCTAATAATACTTTATAATACTTTATAATATTATAAGTGTTAAAGTTTAATAATAATAAAAGTAAAATAATAGTAATAATAGTAATAATAGTAATAATAGTAATAATAGTAATAATAGTAATAATAGTAATAATAGTAATAATAGTAATAATAGTAATAATAGTAATAATAGTAATAATAGTAATAATAGTAATAATAGTAATAATAGTAATAATAGTACTAATAGTAATAATAGTAATAATAGTACTAATAGTAATAATAGTACTAATAGTAATAATAGTACTAATAGTAATAATAGTAATAATAGTACTAATAGTAATAATAGTACTAATGTTTAAAAAAGTATATTAGGGGAAAACTAGACTAAACTAGGAAAAAACCCCTATTATACACTTATTCTGAGTTAGAATAAATATCTTGTAAAGATTTATTAGAAGAATCTTTAGAGATATTCTTAGAGGAATGTTAAGATTCCTCTAATAGAGAGCTAAAGTAATTGTAAAGCTCTGAATATTACTTAACCATAATATTATCCTCCTTTTACTAATTCTTTAATAGTAAAATGCTTTAAGGAAGTTCTTCTTTTTATAATAATATTCCCTCTAGTATTAAAAGCACTTTTAATAGCACTAGAAGTAGTAGGAATAGCTAGATACTTTCTAGTAATTATACTTAAAATAGGGAAAGATTTAAGGTTATCTTCCCACTATTTAAAGAGATTCTCCTATAATAATATTAGTAAATTAATATAATATTAGGGAACTCTAGCTTACCTTATCTTCTTTAGCTTCTAGCTAAGTAAAGGTAGAGATTTCGTTTTTTCTAGTTTTTTAAATCGATTTATCTCTCTTATTTATAAATAAACCTTTATATAGCTTAGAAGCTAGTTTAGGCCTTGGATTATTAAAAGTCCTAGGCTAACTAGGCCCTCTAATTTCCACTTGAAATTAGGTATTTTCTAACTCTGAATTTTCAGAGCCTAGGCTTTGATTAGCCTGATTCTCTTTATAGGTAGGTAAACTCCTAGTAAATCTATTAGTATTAATAATAATAATAATAATAATAATAATACTTACGAATTATATTCTTTTTATAAGTCTTCTAATAGCCTTATTCTAGTCCTTACTTATAAGTTAAGCCTATCTTATATAGTAATAAGATTAAGCCTAGGATCTAGTAGCATAGCATATAAATAAGGCTTATAAAAGTAATAATTATTATCCATATCTTGTGGAAGATAATTACCTAGTTTATCTAAGCCTTTATTTATAGAGGCTATAAAGATCTTGCCTTAAGGGTTATAAACCTTCTATAATACTAATTAGTTAATATATAATAAATAAAGGGGAAAAGGGAACTAAAGAGTAAATACCTAACGAATATAGGCCTCTTGGTCCTCTTTTATATTAATAAGATATTTATATATCCTAATAATAAAAAGTAGGACTAAACCTAGAGTATTATACTTCTGGCTTTAAAGTATAATAGTAGGATTATAGAAAATCTCTAATATACTACTTAAAGTTGCTAAATCTACCTATTCTTGAGCAGTAGGCATAGCATCTTTTATAGTAGCTATAGTAGTCTCCCTATTAAGAAGAATAATAGCTTCCTTTAGCTGTAAGGAAGTATTAATTATCTTATAGGTTGAATTCCACCTTGTTTTATTAGCTACATATATAAAGGGATTAGTATTAAGTCTAATATAGTAAATAATATAATAAGAATCACTTACCTAGAGGAATTCTTGTAATATTACAATTCTTAGCAATATAGCCTTCTTTTTTTGCCTTTTGTAAAGATTTTAGCTAAAGTTATTCTTAATAAGAATAGCAAGTCTTTTAACTTTGCCTAGTAAACCTAATTATAAGAATTACAATAAATTACTTACTATTTACTAAGGATTTAAATTCCTTAAAATCTTCCTTCTCTCTAATAGAAGAGATATCCTTAGTAGAATAGTAAAGATATTCACTATTTCTATAGGATTCTAGATCTTCCTTTAAAGAGGTTGATTTTATAAATTTAGTGATAATATCCTTTACAATAATGTTAAAAACATATGCAGTACATCAGATATTATATAGCTTATAAATAATACTATTATAATTCTTATTAATATAAGAAGTTACAGAAGTATTATTATTAAAGCTATTATCCCTAGTAAAACTATAAAAAGTTAGCTACTTTAATAAAATCTATTAGTATAAGACTAATAACTTACCTAAGGATATACTTAGGCTCTAAACTATAATCTCTAATAAGATTATTAAAGCACTAATAAATATAAGCCCTAGTATAAGAATTTAATAGATATTTAAAGCCTATAAGTTATAATATTAAGAAATAAGAGTAAAATTAATTAGAAAAGGGAAATCTTACCTATAAGCTTATATTTAAGCTTAAAGCTAGGGCTAATCTAACTTACTATAACTCCTAAGTCAGACTTAGAATTTATAGAGGTCTAAATATCTAATTAAATAGATATAAGACCTTGATATTATAACTAATGTTGGATTTGCTAAATAATCCAATGCTTAGAGGAATTATACATGGAATTAATTCTATGTGTAATTATTTAATAGTTTAGTAAGGAAGCTAGATTATTATTCCTAATATTAAGATTAGCTTTTATCCCTTAATAAAATTAAAGGAATACTTACCTAGAATAATATTCTAGTAATTCCTTAAAGGATTTACTATTTATAATAGTAAAAGAGATATTATTCTCTAGTATAAACTTAATAACTAGAGTAATAGCCTTTTTAGATAAAAATTCCTTAATAATTATATTATTTTAAGGCCTTTTTATAGAAAAATAAGAGGTTAAAGAGGCTTATGTATTAGGTAGTGAATCTTGTTGGATTTCAGGTACTAAGAAATAGTTAGTAAAAGGAAGTAAAGGAAATAATTAAAAAATTACTTATAAGTATTGAATTGTAGGGAGCTAGTTGCCGGCTGGCAACAGCTGTACAGGTGTAGCTCTACGGTCGGGGACCAATAGAACCACCACGTTGAATATTCAACGCAACGCAACGGAAGGTTGTGGCAGTTATCAACTAATAAAATTCAATCTAGATGACTTTTACGATATCTTATATACCAATAGAATTGATTTTAGTGACGTTGTACGGGCAATGCGGCTGTTGGATTGAGAGGCCTAGCTATCTAGCTAGATTGAAAAGATCTTCTTCCTCTCATATACCCACCGACTATATCGGTGGATCCAGGCTGCCAAAAGGGTCTTAAGGGCTACTTTTGATTTTCCGCAAAATTCATTTGTATGTAAAATCTAAAAAATCGACTCACCACCATACAAACTAGCAACCCACATGCACCAACTTTTGGTCTAAAAAATATTCCTGCATAAAATAAAAGCCCTATCTTCTAGCTTTAATTTGCTATATATGAAACTTTTATACAACCTCTAGTTAAAGAGAAAATCGCTGTCAAAGATAGCTATAGGGTAACCTATGTGTAGGGTAACCTGCTTACGTCACCCTAGCTTACCTAATTACTAGTGGCGTAGTTGTGGCTACGCTTATAGCCACAACGCAATTGAATAATCCACAATTGATTTGGATTAGTCATCCACACGGTCGGTCGCAGCTGTTAACAGCTGCGACGTAGCTATTGACAGCCACCTTCGCGACCGTTGACAGCTGCAGTGCAGCTGTCAGGCTTGCAATGCAAGCTAGTAATAAAAAGGTCCTTTGACTAGAAAAGGGCTAAAAATAGGTCTTATTTTTAACAATAAGTAACCTTAAAAGGTTTTTTTTCTTCTAATTTAGAAGTAGTAACCTTAGGATATTTAGCTTTATAGTGGCTAACACTATTAGAAGCTTAAAATCTCTTAGCTTTATATTTAAAGCTATAAGAGCAGCTATCTTATGTATAAAAGCATATAACTTCCCTCTCTTTATTATATTTAATTTCAGATAACTAAAAATTAAATAAATTATAAGTGAAAATATATGCTTTTAAAGTAAACTAATAGCTAGGTTGATTTTTAGGGGCTTTTTTGTATAATCCTAGAAGTCTAGTAGCTTTAACTTGGCTAGAAGACTTAGAATTATTTTCTAAGATATAAGACAAAGAGTCTGGGTTAAATTCCGACATTTCTTCCGATTTTCCTGATTTTCCTGATTTTTCCTGATTTTCCCTGATTTTCTCTGATTTTTCTGATTTTTATTTTTTTAGGGGTTTTATAACTTATTTAAAGAGCAAAAAGATTATAAAAACAAGAGTAAACATAAGTAATAGTAGTATAGCTAGCTTAACTATATAAAGGTTTTTGTAAATGTTTTTTTTTAATTTACTAAGGTAAAAAGAAAAGAGAAAAGAAAGAAATAAAAGAGAAAGTAGGGGAATACCCCTCCTTAAAATCTTTTTTGCTTAGCTAAGTAAGTGAGTTATAAATAATGTAATTAACTAAATAGTTAAATTAAACTAATTAAACTATTACAGACCTATAAAAGACCTATAAAAGACTTACTTTTTTAAATTTACTTTAAAAAATAAGAATAGTATACCTATAACTTTTATATTATATAAATCTAGCTAATTTATAGCTTTGTCTATAAATTTTACTAAGAAATAATTCATTTTTATTTATAAAAAAATATTTTCTATATAAATTATATTAGTTTTTAATATTATAAGTCTCTTATAGTTATATAATACTAATTATACTATATATATCCTATATTTTATAATAAAGAAAAAGTTAGAAATTTATTATAATTAAATACTATATTTAAAAATAGTATATAATATTATATAATAAGTTATAAATTTAGAAGCTTTGATAATAATATAGTAATATTGAAGTAATAAATTTTAAAAAAGTATAAAAGAATTATAAAAATTATATATTAATTCTAATAAATTATCTATTTACCTAAGGTTTTTATATATTATAAATAAATATATTAGCTATTTAAAACATGTTTTATCATTCTTTAATGTAATTATTTTAATTTTTAATATATGATTTAGTACTATTTCTAAAGATATATATAGGGTACTTTTATAATAAAAAAGCACCTTTAATAAATAATAGAATATTAATATTAGAAAAAATAGTATATTTATAATATAAA
>JFGW01000536.1:0-11586 GCA_000729825.1 Epichloe sp. AL9924
ATATTGTGCGTGCGAGTTACTAGCTTATAGCTAGTAGCTTACTAGTGTTACATAAACCTAGCCCTAGGGTATAGCCTATCTATAAGGCACGCTAGTAGTGTGTCTATATTATAAGTAAGGCCTTATAATTACCCCCTTACTTATAGCTAGGCTTTTAAATAGCTTTTACTAGCTTTTATATAGCTATTTACCAGTTAGCTAATAATTAAAATAATAATAAATAATAGATAGTGCTTTAGTATAAATTCTCCTATAATACACTATTATCTTATAGACTTTTCCCTTTTATATTTATAGTTAACTTTTTAAAACTATTATTATATCTTAAGTTACTATTATATTTCCCTTATTACTTACCTTAGTTTTATTATAAATAAGGAATTAATTTACTTAAAGGAGTACTCTTATATATACTATTTACACACTAGATATACTAAGTTTAAGAAAGGCCTCTCTTTAGCGCTTAAACTCCCTTAGATTAACTACTAATTCCCTAGCCTAATATTTATTACTATAATAGTAAAGTATTCTAAATATTATATTTAGTATTATAAGTATAGAGATACTTATTAATTTTTAAATTTTTTGGCGTTATTGGTTATAGCTAATGCATCTACTTTGTTATAATACATAATTATTACTAGCAATACCCAGCTAGTAAAACAATTAACAACCAAATACTATAGAGATACTTATAATACTATAAGTATATTACTATTTCTCTATCTTTTAGTACCTTATTCCTAATATTTCTATATAGTATATAGCTATAATAAAGGGTGATTTTTTACATTTATTAATACTCCTAGAATAAGTCAACACTCTTATAAGTGCCCTTAGTAGTATAGACCTAGATAACCCTAATAACTATTTATTTTCTAAGGAGACTTACTTTAGTTTTACTAAGGCCTATCTTAATCTAATAATAGGTTTTAATTATACTAATATAGTATACTATATTATATTTAGACTTACTAGGGTTACTAAGGTTTACTAAGTCTATCTTTTTCTTACTTATATACTAGTCTTTTACTTATATTTTAGGGTAAGAAGTATTAATTTTATATAACTAGTATATTATTTCTTAATAGTAACTTTTTATTACTATATTTTTAGCTCCTATTATAAGGGTAATAAGTACTCTATTCCCTTTATTACTTATTTACTAACTTTTTATAAGTATAATACTATAAACTTTTCTATACCTAAAAGATAAGGGTTACTTTATATTTATAGTCTTATAACCTAGGTTTTATACCTTAGGGTATAGTAAAATATTACTTTTCCTAGGTAATAAGGGACTTAATTAAGGAGAATAAGAATAGTATAAAGTATTATATTTAAAATAGTGTTGTTTTAAGCTATATAAGGGCTATAATAAAGGGGTTTCCCTTAACTTTTCTTACTCTTTAAGTGTGTTTTTATTTATTTTTTAGTAAGTAATCTAAGGTTTCTTAGTTTAAAGTATAATAGTAGCTAGTAAGGCTAGGCCTTTTTTATAGGAATATTATATTCTTTTACCTATAACTTACTTATATCTTACTACTTTTCTTATAGGATTTATTCTAGTAAAATATCTAAATTATATATTAAGTACCTTCTATATCTTTAGCTAGGACTTATTAGTTATATTTACTTAGCTAACCCTTTTATTCTACTAGGTATTTATTACCTTTATAGGTTTTCCTATAGTCCCTAACCTCCTTAACTTTATACTTATTTTCTTTATTCTTAAGGTTTAGTATTAGTATTTCCTTATTCTTAGTATTTTTATAGTAATTCTATAGCTCTAGTAAACTAATATAAAATATATTATATGGCTAACTATACTTTTAAGGTAATACTAATTAGTATACTTATTTACCTATAGTATTAAGTACTTAAAATAGTTTAATAAATCTAGGGGTTAGCTTCAATTTTATATCCTTAAGTCTAATATTCTTTACTAATAATACTATAAAGTTATCTCTTTTTAAGGTTCATAGCTAGTAGTATTTATTATAGTACTTTACCTAGGTTTTAGTAGCTTTTACCTAGTTTTATTTTAGCTATTCTTTAACTTTATATAACTTTATAATATAGGTATAGGCTTCTAGTATCTCCCTCTTTTTAATCTTATCCCTAAGAGCTAGGTAAAACTTAGGTAAATAGCCTATAAGGGAGTAGTGTAAAGAGTAACCTATAGTTTTATTAACTATATTATTATATATAAATTAGGCTATTAGAAGTAGCTTTAGCTATATTTACTAGTTTTTTATAATAAAATATTAGAGATAATACTTAAGCACTTAGTTTATTCTCTTCATTTACCTATTAGTTTAAGGGTAAAATACTATAAAAAGCCTTTACTTTATATATAATAGGTAATATAAATCTAACTAGAATAAACTTATAAAGACTAATCCCTTATTAAATATAATGCCCTCTAGTGCCCTAAATTATAGTTTAATCTTCCTATAGAAAAGCTTTACTAGTTTAGCTATATTAATAGTAGTAATTATAGGGAGGAAAATAAAGTACTTAGTAAATTAGTTTATAATTACTAGGATTATATTAGTTTCTTACTTACTAGCTTATATAATAGGTAATCCTATAATAAAGACTATTAAGATCTTTACTTATAGTTACCTTAGTATTAATAGTAATTTAAGGCTTTTATATAGGTAATACCTCCTAGCTACTACTTATTAGTAAACCCTATAACTTATAATATAGTCTAAAATAAACTTACTTATAGCTAGCTACTAGAAGTAATACTTTAGTAGCTTAAGAGTGTACTTAGTCCTAAAGTAACTTACTAGTAAATTATTATAATATAGCTATAGAAGCTCTTATTATAAGATAAGCTCCTAGGGAATAACTACCTAGTCTTAGTATATTAAGAGACCCCTTATCCTATATAACTATAAACTAGCCTTTCCCTTCCCTTTTACTAGGGAGTTATTAGTCTTACTATTTTACCTTTATAAATTTAGGTCTTAATCCTATGCTTTCTATAGTAATTATACTAATAGTTTATTTACCTTAGATTAGTAAGGATTTAGTAATATAATAGTCCCTTATATCTCTTATACTATACTAATATCTTAGATATATATTACTTTCTCCTAGAAATTACCCTTATTTAGCTAATCTTTTACTAGATTTATAGTAACTATCTAGCCTCTTAACTAGGTTACTCTAGCCTATAAAGCTCTTTTTATAAGGGCTAGAGCACTTTCCTTCCTTAAAGATATCTTATTAAGCCTCTTTATACCTAAGACTAGTAATATACCTTATCTTCTTAAATATATTAGTATCTTTTCTTTTATTATTTCTTTAGTAATTATTATTTTCTTTTAAAGTTCTAGTAAAAATACCTTATATATTAGGGGTTTGCCTTTATAATTAAACTTTCTTAATCGTATATTTACTAGGTTACTTTTCCTTAGTCTATACTTAATTATAAAGTAAAAGGGGTAAAGGAATATACACTATTTAGATTACCTTTTATTTAGCTTTTACTACCTTATAAAGGTTTATAAGTTATAGTAGTCTAATAGGACCTTTACTAGGGTTACTATACCTTTAATATAGTATTACTAGTGCTTAAATAACTTTACTATAGTAAGTAACTCTTAATTAGCTATACTATAATTATACTTAGTATTTATAAACTTCCTTAACTAAAAGGCTACTAAATACTAATAGCCCTTATTATTCTATTAAGATAAAATCCTTACTATTATTAAGATAAAAGTATTTATCTTAATATATACTAGCTAACTTAGGTTATAATAATAGAGAAGAGATGCTTACTAAAAGGTATCTTTTAGCTAGTTAAATACTAGCTATTTCTTTACGTTAAATATGAGCTTCCTAGTCTAAATACTATTTTAACTACCTTTTATTAATATATATAAAGATACTATAATCCTAGAGTATGTATAGATAAACTATTAGTAAAAGTTATAGAATTTAAGGAATAACTATATATTCTTAAAGCTTATAAGTTCTTTCTAATCTTAGATTATATTAACCTATTAGGAGCGCAGAGGTCGGAGACAGGACGTTTATAATAGTGGATCTTCGGAGAACCTTTAGGCTACTTTAATAACAAAGAGGCTAGCTAGCTACAAGATAGCTATATGTTAATTAAGCGGAATATTTATTAAGGACTATATATATTATATATAGTAGGTTAGAGATTAAAACCTTTATACACTAGGCCCTAGCTAGTATCTTTCTAGTAGTAACTATAAATCTTAGCCTTTACTTTATTTATATTAGACCTTATAGTATAAGCTATAATAAATTAATCTCTAAACCTTTAAGGGAAATAAACTATTAGCTAGATTATTATATAGCTAATGCTATAAAGGTCTATATAAAACACACTAGTACCTTATAATAATAAAGGTGCGGATAATTAGTTATAAGGCAGAGAACCCCTATAGTCTAAAATAATAGATAATAATAGGGTATAAGAAACGCTACTAGTCCCTAATCTAGATAAAGGTATAGGCAATGTAAATAATAATAATAGAGTATTATAAAGATACTATAAGGTTATATAAGCTAAGCTACTATATATATAAAGAAGATAGAATATTCTATAAATTAAGGCATAAATTAAGGAGATTAAGGCAAATCTATTATTAGCTAGACCTCCTTAGGGACTTATAGTTACCCCTTAAACTTTAACTATAGTCTTACTAGTAGTCTATAGTAACTTAGTAGTAATTATATAGTAAAGTAATCTTATTAAAATATAGATAAAAATACCTATATATAAAGGGGATATATATAAGAATCTCTAGAATTTCCTAGTAGATTTAAATATATTATTTAAATTAGACTATTATACCTTTAGGGATAATATAACTAAGGTAGCATATATAAGTAGCTGCCTAGCTAATAATATAAAGTAATAATAAATACGTTATATAGCTATAGATAGGTATGTAAATTATATATTACTTATATAGATAGGTTTTCTTAATTAGCTAAAGACTAGAATAATAGTTAAGAATATAAGGTGCTTAGAAGTAATAAGAACACTACTAAGTCCTAGGTAAAGGACTAACTAATTATTTTAAGCCTTTATAAGAGCTTAGACTAAGGTAAAAGCTAAGTTACCTAAGGTAATTCCTATATACTAAAGAATTACTATCTTTCTAAATAGCTTAAATAATACTATAAGGAAGTAAATAATTAGCTAAGAGTTTCTAATATTATAAAGCTAGTTATAAGGCTAGGGTAAGAAAGTAAAGGTTATAATAAATTTAGGCTAAAGTAATAAAAAAAGTTAAGACTATAAAAAGAAAAGGTAATGCTTTATATTACCTATAGATAAAGTATAGTAATAAAGTAAGGATTAAGGGAGAAAACTATCCCTAGTATACTTTAAATATAGAAAGACTAGATATACTATACTAACTTATTAGACACTAGACTATTTTACCTATAAAAGTAATAAGTATATAACTAAGAAATATAATAAGAGTAGTAATAAAGCTATATCTCCTAATATAATATAAGTTTAATTAGCATAGACCTAGGAATATAATCTTACTATAGAATACCCTATAAACAATAGAATAAGAATATAGGTATCTTTATAATAAGATAACTAGTAACTAGCTATATAAGTGCTATTTAACATAGGTATATAGTTTTTAATAATTTATCCTAAATTATTAATAAAAAAGGATTAGAAAAGTGTAATATAATTAGACTAGATACTAGAGAGTATAAGCTAAAAAGTAATTTTATATTAAGGAATTTTATAAAAATAAATAAAAGTAAAAGATAGTATAGGATTTATAAAGTTTTCCTAAGTTAGCTACTATATTACTAATATAAAAGAAGGGATAATACTAGGTATAGACTAGATTAGAGAATACTTACTTATAATTATATATTAGGAGTAAGGATTTTAGAGGTATTTAGTAACTAGAGAGTATCTTTTCCTTACTTATAGAAAGTAGCAAATATATAAGGAGAAAAAACTAGTAGTAGTTATATTATTATTTAAAGTAATAAAGATTAAGCTAATAGTTCTAAAAGAGAGAGATAAAGGTTAATTAAATAACTTAGTAGTAATAGAAGGATAAATAAATAGTAAAGACACTATAATATTACTAGAATACACTTACTTATAGCAAAAAAAGTAAGGTATTATAATTATACTAATTTTAGGAAATATAAGTAGTAAAGAAGCTATATTAAATTAGGGTAAGAGTACTAAGCATCTTATACTAATAATTCTAGATAAATATAAGGAGTTTATAGATATTTTTTCTAAAGAGCTAGTAGGTAAGCTTCCTAAACTAGGAGGTTACACTTATATAATTAAATTAGAAGAAGGGAAAACACTACCTTAGGGGCCTATATATAATTTAGCTAAGAGAGAGCTATAAGTTCTTAGGGAGTACCTTATAAGTATATAGCTTAAAGGTTAGATTAGAAGATTAGGTAGCCTAGCTAGAGCTCTAATTTTGTTTATTCTAAAGAAAGGAGGAAAATTAAGGCTTTATATAAATTATAGGGGCTTAAATAAGATTATAATTAAGGATAAGGCCCCCTTATCTCTTATTAGTAAAATTCTTAATTAATTAGTAAGTATAGTTATTTTTATAGTCCTTAATCTTAAAGATATATATTACTAGCTATATATTCGCTTAGGTAATAAGTAAAAGATAGCTTTCTATTATTACTATAGCTACTTTAAATATCTTATTATACTATTTAGACTAGTTAATACACTAGTAACTTTTTAGGAGTATATTAATAATACACTTAAAGGTCTTATTAATAAGACCTATATTATTTACCTAGATAACACACTAATATATAGTAGTGTAATTAAGGAGCATATAGATTATATTAAATAAATCCTATGTAAGCTTAGAGATATAAGCCTTTTTATTAACCTTATAAAGTGTTAATTTTTAGTTATAGAGGTTAAATTCTTAGGCTTTAAGATATTACTAAGAGGTATTATAATAGATTTAGTAAGGGTTAAAGCAATTATAATATAGCTAATACCACGTAGCGTATTTAATATTTAGTTATTTCTTAGTTTCACTAGATTTTACTACTATTTTATTAAATAGTATAGTAAAGTTATTATTTTATTAATAGATTACCTTAAAGGGAAGTAACTAGTAATATTTAACCTAGAACCCTATAAGTTAGCAGTGTTTAGAGAACTTTAGTAAGGATTTTAGGAAGCGCTAATTTTAGTGTATTTTAACCTACTTATATATCTTAGAGTAAAGACAGATATATCTAGATATGCGATTAGGGCTATACTTATAATGTTAGTGCTAGGTTCCTAGCACCTAGTTATATTTATATTAAGGAAAATAACTAATGCTAAATTACACTATATAATACCTAATAGCAAATTATTAGCTATTTAAGAGGCTTTTTAGGCCTAGAGACACTATCTTACCTATTTAGCTTATATAAATAAGGTTATTATAGACTATTTAAACTATAAGTACCTAGCTATAAAGCCTAAGCTTACTAGTAGGTAGGTAACTATACTTAATACGCTTTATCCTTTTAAGATTATATATTATATAAGGAAATTAAATCCTACTAATCCCCTATTAAGAAGACTAGATTTTATAAGTAAGATAAGGAAAGCAAAAGTAGTAACTATATAGCTCCTTACCTTTTTATTTAAATTTATAGATACTAAGTAATAGGAATACTATAGTAATACTACTAGCGCTATAGGTTCTATAAAAATATTATTTAGTGTAACTAATAGTTAGTTATAAAGACACTATAATAATACTATTAATATCTAGGGTTTTAAAAAATTATAACTTAACTATATTTTTAAGAAGCCTAAAAATCTAGACACGCTTAGAAGAGGTGTATTAGTAAGGTTATTTAATACTTTTATTAGTAAGTAATAAGGTAGCTATAGTAATACTACTAGCACCTAGTCTATATTATATTTATTACTTAGCTATTTTAATTTTCCTATTAGACTAGCTACTACTAAAAGGGGTAGACTAGTATAGGTAGTTACTAGTAAGTAGTAAGGGCACCCCTTAAAAACGTTACTTATTTATTCCCCTATAAGACTAGAGGTATCTAGTAAACTAATTACTTATAAAGCTATTATAGCTAGGATCTAATCTATTTAGAGAACCTTTTCTAAGTTTAACTCTAGCTTTCTAGAAAGGAGCTTAGAATTAGAAGCCTTAATTTAAGTCTTATTATATAAAGCATAGTAAGGCAATAACTTTACTATAGGTTAAAAGAAGTGTTATATACTAGTTTAGCATAATAGGGGGCAAATCTATTAGAGGGGCTAATAGATTTGTAATTAAAAAGTTATACTAAGTTTACTTACACAAGCTACTATTAGGGGTATAGTAAGATATTAGAAGTAAGTTAATTCTATTCTAGTAAAGTCTAAATCTAGCCTTATATTAGCTACCCTTACGTTCTGCTACGTAATAAGAAGTTACTTAAAAGTAGTAATTTAGTAGCATTATAGATATAGTCTATAGGACCCTCTAAGCTATTACTATTTAAGAATTATATTTTTATCCCTTAGGAAATAAGAAAAGTAATTTTACTACTAACCTATAATAACCTTACTACTAGGCATTAAAGAGTAAGTAAGACTCTTTATTAAATTATAAACTAATATTATTAGCTAATAATAAAGAAAGATATAAAGGTATATATTAGCACTTATATAAGTTATTAGACTTTAAAACTAAGGTATTATCTCCTATTATAGTAATATAAAATAATTCTCTTAACTTTAAACTCCTATCTATTATCTTTAAGGTTATCTTATAATAGGGACATATGTTTTATATTAGTTAGGTGCCCTTTAAAAGGCTTAAGACTAGTAATATTAAATATATTATATAAATAAGTCCTAGGTAATAACCTTAATTAATATACTAATCTATAACTCCTAATTACCTTTTTAATCTTATAGGGGCCTAGGTACTTTATAGCTAGCTTTCTACTAGGTTATCTTAGGTTAATATTCTTTATTAATAATAAAATATAATTACTAACTTTAAACCTTATTAGAGTTCTTTTCTAATTATAATATTTCTTATACTAAGTCTATTAGTTACTTAAAAGCTATTTAATTATAGTGTGATTTTCTCTTAGTACTAAGACTTTACTTTTAGCTTAACTATTTACTAAGGGGATATCTATAACTACTTATTATAAACCTCTAGGATTATAACCTTATAATACCTCTACTAGTGTGTAGCTATGCGTTATATAATTGCTTATATTATACGTAAATTACGCTAATAATAGGTTATTTGCCTAATTAGTCTATTTAGTATAAGTAAAAGCCCTTAAATAATACTCTAAACTAGTTTAGACGTTTTATCTAGCTATTTATCTAGGGATAAAAAGTAATGCTTAATAGCTACTTAGTTACAAGAAGGTAATAGAAAGTTATCTAGAAATTACTAGTAAATATTAAACCTTAGTCTATTATAATACCTTCTAGAGCTTTATAGTCTCTAAAAATATATTCTAAGAATATAGTTACTAGCCTATTACTAGTAAGTTATATTAAAATAGGAATGTAAATACTATATTTTATAAAATAGTTAATAATAACTAAAATCACGTTATAAGTCTAGTTTAAGTCTTTTACTAGTAGAAGCCTAGTAATAAAATCTATTAATAATTCTTAAAAAGGGTAATTAAGCACTAGTAGTGTAGCTAGCTTACTATATAGTTTATAATACCTTAGTTTTAAAGTCTAATAACTTATATAAGTGCTAATATATACCTTTATATCTTTCTTTATTATTAGCTAATAATATTAGTTTATAATTTAATAAAGAGTCTTACTTACTCTTTAATACCTAGTAGTAAGGTTATTATAGGTTAGTAGTAAAATTTCTTTTCTTATTTCCTAAAGGATAAAAATATAATTCTTAAATATTAATAGCTTAGAGGGTCCTATAGACTATATTTATAATACTACTAAATTACTACTTTTAAGTAACTTCTTGTTACATAGCGGAACGTAAGGGTAGCTAATATAAGGCTAGATTTAGACTTTGCTAGAATAGAATTAACTTACTTCTAATATCTTACTATACCCCTAATAGTAGCTTACGCAAGTGAACTTAGTATAACTTTTTAATTGTGAATCTGTTAGCCCCTCTAATGGATTTGCCCCCTATTATACTAAACTAGTATATAACACTTCTTTTAACCTATAGTAAAGTTATTGCCTTACTATGCTTTATATAATAAGACTTAAATTAAGGCTTCTAATTCTAAGCTCCTTTCTAGAAAGCTAGAGTTAAACTTAGAAGAGGTTCTCTAAATAGATTAGATCCTAGCTATAATAGCTTTATAAGTGATTAGTTTGCTAGATACCTTTAGTCTTATAGGGGAATAAATAAGTAATGTTTTTAAGGGGTGCCCTTACTACTTACTAGCAACTACCTATACTAGTCTACCCCTTTTAGTAATAGCTAGTCTAATAGGAAAATTAAAATAGCTAAGTAATAAATATAATATAGACTAGGTGCTAGTAGTACTACTATAGCTACCTTATTACTTACTAAGAAAAGTATTAAATAACCTTACTAATATACCTCTTCTAAGCGTGTCTAGATTATTAGGCTTCTTAAAAATATAGTTAAGTTATAATTTTTTAAAACCCTAGATATTAATAGTATTATTATAGTGTCTTTATAACTAACTATTAGTTACACTAAATAATATTTTTATAGAACCTATAGCGCTAGTAGTGTTACTATAGTATTCCTATTACTTAGTATCTATAAATTTAAATAAAAAGGTAAGTAAAAAGGTTATAATATATTAGAAAATTTATAGGTACTAAAGAGGGATTTTATAATAAGAGATATTATTAATAATTATAAGTAATAGTTAATGTTAGGAGCGCAGAGGTCGGAGACAGGACGTTTATGATAGTGAATCTTCGGAGAACCTTTAGGCCGCTCTAATAATAAAGAGGCTAGCTAGCTATAAGATAGCTACGTGTTTGTTAAGCGGGGTATTTATTAAGGATAGTATATATTATATATAGTAGGTTAGAGATTAAAACCTTTATACACTAGGCCCTAGCTAGTATCTTTCTAGTAGTACCTATAAATCTTAGCCTTTACTTTATTTATATTAGACTTAGTGGTATAAGCTATAATAAATTAATCTCTAAACCTTTAAGGGAAATAAACTATTAGCTAGATTATTATATAGCTAATACTACAAAGGTCTATATAAAACACGCTAATACCTTATAATAATAAAGGTATAGATAATTAGTTATAGGATAGAGGACCCCTATAGTCTAGAATAATAGATAATAATAGGGTATAAGAAACACTACTAGTCCCTAATCTAGATAAAGGCATAGGTAATGCGGATAATAATAATAGAGCATTATAAAGACACTATAAGGTTATATAAGCTAAGCTACTATATATGTTGAATTCAAAAGAGTGGACCGATCCATCTGCACCTAGGATTACAAAGCCTTATGTATTTTAACACCCCTCCTGGAATTGCACATCCAGGTGCCCTATAGAGGTCTTAGGCTTATACTAGCAATTG
>JFGW01000537.1:0-11571 GCA_000729825.1 Epichloe sp. AL9924
AAAAAAAATTCAATTACTAGTATAAGCCTAAGACCTCTATAGGGCACCTAGATGTGCAATTCTAGGGGGGGTGTTAAAATACATAAGGCTTTGTAATCCTAGGTGCAGATGGATCGGTCCACTCTTTTGAATTCAACACTAGTTAGTACGCTTATTTTCCTATAGCATTAAGTACTTAAAATAGTCTAATAAATCTAGGGATTAGCTTCTATTTTGCGTCCTTAAGTCTAATATTCTTTGCTAATAGTACTATAAAGTTACCTCTTTTTAAGGTTAATAGCTAGTAGCGCTTATTATAGTACTTTACCTAGGTTTTAGTGGCTTTTACCTAGTTTCCCTTTAGTTACTCCCTAACTTTATATAACTTTATAATATATATATAGGCTTCTAGTACCTCCCCTTCCTTAATCTTATCCCTAAGAGCTAGGTAAAACTTAGGTAAATATCCTATAAGGGAGTAGTTTAAAGAGTAACTTATAGTCTTATTAACTATATTATTATATATAAATTAGGCTACTAGAAGTAGCTTTAGCTATATTTACTAGTTCTTTATAATAAAGTATTAGAGCTAATGCTTAAGCACTTAGTTTATTCTCTTTATTTGCCTATTAGTTTAGGGGTAAAACGCTATAGAAAGCCTTTGCTTTACGCATAATAGGTAACATAGGTCTAACTAGAATTAGCTTATAAAGACTAATCCCCTATTAGATATAATGCCCTCTAGTGCCCTAAATTATAGTTTAATCTCCCTATAGAAAAGCTTTGCTAATTTAGCTATATTAATAGTAGTAGTTACAAGTAGGAAGATAGAGTACTTAGTAAATTAGTCTATAATCACTAGGATTACGTTAGTTTCTCGCTCGCTAGCTTGCCTAATAGGCAATCCTATAATAAAGTCTATTAAGATCTTTGCTTATAGTTACCTTAGTATTAGTAGTAATTTAAGGCTTCTATATAGGTAATACTATCTAGCCACTACCTGTTAGTAAACCCTATAGCTTATAATATAGTCTAAAACTAACTTACTTATAGCTAGCTACTAGAAGTAATACTTTAATAGCTTAAGAGTACACTTAGTCCTAAAGTAACCTACTAGTAAATTATTATAGTATAGCTATAGAAGCTCCTATTATAAGATAGGCTCCTAGGGAATAACTACCTAGTCTTAGTACATTAGGAGACCCCTTACGCTATGTAACTATAGACTAGCCTTTCCCTTCCCTTTTACTAGGGAGTTATTAGTCTTACTATTTTACCTCTGTAAATCTAGGTCTTAATCCTATACCTTCTATAGTAATTACACTAATAGTTTATCTGCCTTAGATTAGTAGGGATTTAGTAATATAATAGCTCCTTATATCTCTTATGCTACACTAATGTCTTAGATACACACTACCTTCTCCTAGAAATCACCCTTATTTAGCTAATCTTTTACTAGATTTATAGTGGCTATCTAGCCTCTTAACTAGGCTACTCTAGCCTCTAGAGCTTTCTCTATAGGGGCTAGGGTATTTTCCTTCCCTAAAGATATCTTATTAAGCCTCTCTATATCTAAGACTAGTAATATACCTAGTTTTCTTTAATATATTAGTATCTCTTTTTCTACTACTTCTTTAGTAGCTACTATTTTCTTTTAAAGTTCTAGTAGAAGTGCCCTATTTATTAGGGGTTTACCTTTATAATTAGACCTCCTTAATAGTGTATTTACTAGGTTGCTTTTCCCTAGTCTATGCCTAATTATAAAGTAAAAGGGGCAAAGGAATATATACTATTTAGCCTACCTTTTATTTAGCTTTTACTACCTTATAGAAGTCTATAAGTTATAGTAGTCTAATAGGACCTCTACTAGGGTTACTATACCTTTAATATAGTGTTACTAGTGCTTAAATAACTTTACTATAGTAAGTAACTCTTAATTAGCTATGCTATAATTATACTTAGTATTTATAAACTTCCTTAACTAAAAGGCTACTAGATACTAATAGCCCTTATTATCCTGTTGTAATAGGATTCCTACTATTATAAAGATAGAAGTATTTATCTTAATACACACTAGTTAACTTAGGTTATAATAATAGAGGAGAGACGCTTACTAAAAGGTATCTTTTAGCTAGTTAAATGCTAGCTATTCCTTTACTTTAAATATAAACTTCCTAGTCTAGATGCTATTTTAACTGCCTTTTATTAATATATATAGAGGTGCTATAATCCTAGAGTATCTATAGATAAACTATTAGTAAAAGTTATAGAATCTAAGGAATAACTACATATCCTTAAAGCTTATAGGTTCCTTTTAATCTTAGATTATATTAACCCTATATGTATTTATTAAGATCCTATTAATTAATAGGATAAACCCTAGAAATTCTACTAACTCCTAGTAAAATAAGCACTTTAAGGGTTTTATATATAGCTTTACTAACCTTATATATTCTAGGACTTCCTTAATATATATTGTTAAAAATACATAAGGCTTTGTAATCCTAGGTGCAGATGGATTGGTCCACTCTTTTGAATTCAACAGGTTATGAGCCCGGTAGCGCAGTGGTTAGGCCCACTGCAGCGTTTCGCCTACCACAGTGGAGCACTGCTCTGCGAGGCAAGGTTACGAGTTCGAACCCTGCCGAAATAACTAAAAAAAAAATTCAATTGCTAGTATAAGCCTAAGACCTCTATAGGGCACCTAGATATGCAATTCCAGGGGGGGTGTTAAAAATACATAAGGCTTTGTAATCCTAGGTGCAGATGGATCGGTCCACTCTTTTGAATTTAACATATATAGTGTGCTTCTCTTGCGTTTTTAAGAAGATAAGGATATTATCTAGATACACTATATAAATAGTATTAACTAGCTTATAAAGCGCTTTGTGAATATAGCTTTAGAAAGTAGCTAGGGTATTTATTAACCTAAAGGGCATTATAAGATATTTATAGTGTTTGTAATATATACGGAATATAGTCTTTTACTTATTACCCTCTTTAATATAAATTTAATAGTAAGCATTCTTAATATTAATCTTTAAGAAGTAGTAAGCCCTTTAATAACAGTCTAGGATCTCTAAAATTAGGGGGAGAGTGTAGTGATTCTTCTATGTTACCCTATTAAGTCCCTAATAATCTATATATAGTTAAAGCATTCTATCCTTCTTTAGTATAAATAGGATAGGCGCGCCTATAGGGCTCTTAGAGGGTCTTATCTAGCCTTTTTACAGGTTTTTATTAATATATTCACAGAGCTCTTTTAGCTTGCTTTAGGAGAGAGGGTAAATCAGTCTATATAGGGGTGTGGCCCTAGGTATTAGGTTAATCATATAATTAGTCTCCTTTCTTAATAGTAGGCTTCCTGCCTTATTTAATATAAATATGTCTTTAAACTTATATAGTTCCTTAGGGATATCTTTAATAGTTCTATATACTTTTGCCTTCTCTTTGTCTTTAAGGGTAATAAACTTATCTTTTATAACTCCTATAATAGTATATATAATAGTCTTATTATATATTACCTTTATAAACTTATAGGGAGTTATAAGTAAAAAAGCTATTCTCTTTTTCTTAAACTATTACTCTTATAAGTATAAGTAAAGGTATATGTGTTCTTTAGTAAGTATATATATTCTAATTAAGAGAGAGCTTCCTCTTACTCTTAGGTTCCTATCTATAGCTATATATAGTAGCTTAAGGTTCTTTTCTTCTCCTCTTAAGTCCTTAATTATAATAGGTACCTTATAGACACTATATTAGGGGACTATAAGGGCCCTTACTACCTTAAGGATAAGTGCTATAGCCTTAGCCTAGTTAAGCTTATAGTTCTTTGCGAATTTAGCACTAATAATATTAATTTTAGCGTAGCTATTAAGATCCACTACTATTTTAGTGTTATTATGCCTATAAATAGTAACTAGTATATAAAATTAACACCCTATTAGCACCCTAGTGTTTAAGGCAAAGGTAAGGGTATTTACTTTTACCTTAGGAAGTTTCCCTAGCTTTCTTAAGGCTTTTTCTTTAGCTTATTATACTTCTATATAAAATACTCTATGCTACTATAGTTAAAACATTATCTTTTATCCTTAACTTTGCTATTATTTAGGTAAGTAACTAGGCCCTTTTCCTAGTCCTTATTCCCTTAATTCTTATAAGGTCTATAACCTTATAGGGAGTCTTACCTTTAATATTAGGGAGCCTTATATAGGCCTTTATCCCCTAAATAGTTAGGCTTTTGCTTATTCTTTAGTATTACCTCTTAAAATTACTAGGTAAGTTATATAATCTCTTCTTAAGTCTTTCCTATAATTAAAGAATATAAGTTAATATAGTCCTATAGGTTAGGGAGTAGCTTTATAAAGAATATAAGAGTATAAGACTTTTTAAAGGCTTTTTCTAGGTATTTCTCTAGTAAATCTAAGTAAATACTAAATTAGATAGGGCTTTAACCCTTATATTACCTTATGTTCTCTAGCTACATAGCTATTTACGCATTATAGTTTGCAGTGTCCTTAAGTAGTATAAGTATCTAATCCTAAAACTTATCCTAGTTATCTTTAAGGTCTTCCTAGCTATTAGCCTATTATTCTTTAAGGTATTTATCCTATCTTACCTAATAGTTAGTGTGTATATAGTTAAGTATAAGGAGAATCTTTTAATAGTTATATTAATATTTTTTCTTTGCCCTATTAAAGGCATAGTTTAGGTTATTAAGCTATATCTTATGCTTCTATAGGTTTATAAGATATTAGAGCTTAGTAATATTCTAGACCTTAATCTCTTAGCTACTCTAGCTTAAGGGGGTGCTAGGTCTTCGCCCCCTTTTTACCTATGCCTCCCCCTTATTTAGCTATAATAAGTTAATAAGCTTCTTTTCTTATTCTTATAGTTTCTAGAGTTATTTAAGCTAAGTAATTTACTCTATTATTACTATAGCTTTAGTACTAATAGTAAGGGGTCTAATTTTAAGCATAGTCTTTATAAAATATAGCATATCCTTAGCTATAGTACTACCCTTATTTAATTAGTTCTAGTTATTATCTAATATTACTTTAGTGGATTAGGTAATTCTTCCCCCTATATTACTCTTAGGTAGCTAGTAGGAGAAGCTTTAGAATTATAAGAATAATAATAGCTAGGTAAGAGGTATAGGGGTTCTAGTATATTAACTAAAGCTTACTAGGTCTAAGTATATTATGTATACGAGTCACTAGCTTATAGCTAGTGGCTCGCTAGTGTTACGTGGACCTAGCCCTAGGGTGCGGCCTGTCCGCGGGGCGCGCTAGTGGTGCGCCTGTGTTATGAGTGAGGCCTCACAATTAGTATCTATTATAACTAGGTCTAGTAGTAGTTATTTATTAGCTAATTTCTAACTTAATAAAGGATTACCTACTGCATACTATACTAGGTTAATATAAAAGATAGGGTATAGTCCCCTTAGGATATCTAGTTTAATAGTTAAAGGCATAGGGACCTTAAGCACCTTATATTTAGCTATAACCTAGTTTAACTTCTTATAAGGTTAGTTTATTTTAATATTATAAAGACTAAGCTACATGTAGTCCTTAACCTAGAACCACTCTACTAGCCTATAGCTACTATTTGTCTTCTCCTATTGCTGCTACTAAACAAAAGCTATTATAGCCTGCGTTAAATCTATGCTATTCTTTAGGTGCTATAAGAAGGCCTAAGCCCTTCCCTTTACTAATGTTATAGATAGTCCTATAGTAAATAACTCCTAAATCGTAAGTATATTAAACCTATATAGGGCTATGTTTGCGCTCACTCTAGTTACTAATAAGTCCCTATTATTTAATACTAGTTAATAGGCTAGCAAGTAGTCTAGCTATTTAAACTAGAAGAAAGATAGTATTATGTGTAAAATAGCTTATACCTCCTAGTTAGCCCTCTTTATACTGCTATTTATTTATAGGTAGTGTAATATAAAAAGTAATTATTATATGCCTACTTCCTTATAGAGTTTAGTCTAGAAATTACTAAGCTAATCTAACCCGCAGTCTGTGATAATTTATATAGGGAACCTATAGAAGCGTTACTAGTAATGCTTAAATTATTTTACATATGCCTTAGCTACTATTAATATTATTACCTCTAACTAAACGTACTTAGATAGCTAATTTATAATAACTATTAGGAACCTTAGCTACTCCTAACCCTAGGCTAGAAGGTTAGTTATAAAGTTAATAGATATTTGTGACTAGTACTTGTTTAGCAATAGGATTAGTTTTAACAAGCCTTGTTGTAATTACTAGCTCTTCCTCTCTTTATAATAGTGGCAGTTCTATATAAGATAAGCTATATCCTATAACATACTATCCTAATAGAAGTCCCTTTAATGCGCCTTAAAAGTTATATTTTGCCCTAGGTAACCTAATAAGGGTAAGTTATAAACCTATTATATTAATATTATAGTTAGTGGTTCCTATTTAGGAACCTATGTCTGCCCTTAGAATTAAAGCGCCCCTTTTATGCTAATCTAATAGTCCGCAATCTGCTCTCTTGTGTTAGTAGCATCTAGGAACTTCCTAGCCCCTATTACTACTACGTTAACCCATAACCTATAAGCTTTATCCTAGGTTATAGACTAGTCCTATAGGGATTAGAGGTGTTTGTCTGTAAATAATAACTTGCTAGTAGGAAGACTCCTTAACAGGGCTAAACTAGTATTTGTAATAACCCCCTCTGTTACTATAATAGGCTTAAGGTAAACGCGTGGTTATCCCCTCTTAAAGCTAAATTTCGTAGGGCTTATTATAGATTAAATAATTAAGGTTTTTGCTCTATCTATTTCTAGCCTATCTAGATAATATTGCAATAGCGTGTCTAGTTATTCCGCTTATATACCTAGCCTATATTATAGGTAAAAGTTAAAGAGTGCTAGAGTCTCTGCTTATTATACCTATTATTCTAATATCTCCCTTAGTGCTATAAAGTACTTAAGGTTTTTATAGTTTATTAATATTATAAATAGTTTACTTATACTCTAAAGCTTTGCTAACTATGCCTTAAGGTAGGAAATAATTACTAGTAGTTCCTTATTATAGATAGTATAATTCTATTAAGTAGCCTATAATTAAGCTAAATAGTAGGCTACTAGGTGCAAGATACTATTATTACTAAACTAAGAGAGATAACCCCCTAATACTATACTAGAATAATTTGCCTTTACTAATATGTCTTTCTTAGGATCCTATTAAGTTAGGATTAGGTATAATATAAAGGCTACCTTTAATGCCTTAAAAGCCTTATTATACTCCTTTATCTAGTAAAATAGGGCTCCCTTCTTTATTAAGTTAATTAGAGGGCCTACTAAGTCTAAGAACTTTAGTATAAAATCATAGTAAAAGTTAGTAAATCTAAGAAACTCGTGGACTTTATAGACCCTTATTAGCGCCTCCTAATCCTAAATTACTATAATCTTCTCCTTATCTAGGTAAATTGCCTTCCTTACCTAGATAATAAACCTAAGGTATTTAACCTCCTTAGTTATAAACACATATTTCTTAATATCTAGGTTTAGACTAGCTTACTATAGTCTAGATAGTATACTATAAACTTTCTATATATAGTCCTTTTATAATTTGCTTAAGTAAACTAGGATATTATTAAGATATACAGTAATATAATTACCTAGGATACCGCTTAAGGCGCTATTAATATACCTTTAAAAGGTTATAGGTATACTTACTAACCTAAAGGGGCATACTAACTACTTAAATAAACTAAACCTTATGTAAAATACTATCTAGTATTCTTTGCCTTTAGTAATATATATATAGTAAAACGCTAATTATATATCTAGCTTTATAAACTACCTTACCTTTAATAATAAACATAGTGTCTCCTTTACTAATAGTAAGGGGTAATAGTCCTATTCTATAATCTTATTTAGGGCGTAATAGTCTACATAGAACCTCTAACTACCACTAGGTTTCTTTACTAATAATACTAGGGCTACTACTAATAATAAACTCGCTTAAATCTAACCCTTATCTATTAAGTCTATTACTTACTTTTAAATCTTAAGCAAATGCTCCTAGGGCATATTATATAATAGTGCCTATAGTAAGTTAGGTTTATTTCTATTTATATCATGCCTAAGGCAAATATAGTAGTCTAACTTCCCTTAGTGTAGTAGTAGAATATTTACCTTACTTTCCTAAAACAAATCCTTAAAGTCCTAAAGTGCCTCTAGTAAGGAAGTAAGAAGCTCCTTCTCTATAGCCTTTAGGGTTATATTAATTTATAAAATAAATATAATTTCCTATAGGCTTATAGCGCAAAGCTAAATATATTTCTTCTATCTCTTTGCTTGCTATACTATCCTAGTAAAGGTTAAACCTAAGATAAATATCGTAGGTTAATTAACCTTTCTATTAACTATAGCCTAGATATATAAACTATTTACTAATTCTATGCACACCTATTAGTGTATTATATCTAAGGTGATTTTATTCCGTTTTATTTACGGTATACTAAGGATAAGTTACCTTATTAGTCCTAGGATTATATATACTATAATTAGCGTTTCCTATCTATCTAAATCTAACTAAAAACAAATAATATATAATATATATAATTATTTCTTATAGCTCTCTTTTCCCCCTTATTTTACACTAATAGCTATATAAACTAACCTCTTAGTTAGAAGAGGGAGGCATTTTAATTAAAGCTTTTAGACTAAGTATTTACTTATAGTAGTATAGTAGTTATAGCCTATATTAACTTAAGTATTTATAAAGGTAGTCTTATTAATTAAAGTAAGAACTAAGAAGGGGAATAAATCTATATTATTCTAGATCTCTTTATAGTCCTTATTAGTAATAACTATATGCTATAAAGCCTCTCTATACTTTCTTTCTCTATCCCCTATTAAATAACTTAATAATAGGGTTACTCTTTTCCTAACTATACTATAGACTTAATATCTAAGTTTATAGAAGTTATGTTCTTTATATTACAAATATTAATAGAAGACTTCTTCTATAGCTAGATAGTAAGGTGTAAAGAGCATATTATAATAAAATGCTTTAAGAAGCTATATTATATATATTTCCCCTCGTTATAGTGTATATTAAGCATGTCTTAGGTAACCTATTTAGCCTGTTTACTACCCCCTTTATTACCTAACCTTTAGTGTCCTATAGACTTTCTAGAGCCTTATTAGGTCCCTATTATAGCTATAGATTAAATATCTATTATTAGCATGTCCTTATTATATGCCTTAGTCTTATTTAGGTTAGGCACTTAATTACTATATCTCTATGTCTAGTGTTTTTTCTCTAATTAGTAAGACTTAATATCTAGTGTAATACTTTAATAGCAGGCTATTATAGAAACGTAATTAGCCTAGGGTATATCCTAACCTACACTATAGTCTTTTATTTATTTATTAAGCGCTATATATAGCTTAGATAACTTCACTAAGTCTAACTAATTAAGTTTTATAATAGCTAATTCCTATTAATAAGGGTTATTAAATATCTCCCTAAGGTATTTAAGAAGCTACTCTAGGTAATAGTTAAGTAAATAGCCCTTTTTAAAGAAGGGTATAACCTATACCTATACCTTAGGAAATAGGTTCTAATAAATAAAACACTACTAGTCCTATTTATTACTAATAAAATCCTTATCTATAAGTAACTTATAGGCTATTAGGCCTTTCTAAGCTATAAATAAAACCCTATTACTATTAAAGGGAGGCCTAGTAAGAAGGGGTTTTTACTTAGGCTAAATTAGTATAAGTGCTATATTATGCTTATTAGTTAAGTACTTAATTTGCCTTACCTACTATTTAAGTAAGTATTATAATATTACTAACTTATTAGTATTTATCCTATTCTATAGTAATAGTATATTTACTAGTTAATATATTTCTATAGTAAAGAATAATATATATTAAGAACTAGCCTTATAGCTTTTGCTTATAAGCATTTAAAGTAAGAATATTATTCTCATAGAAGAAGAAAGGAATTACACTAGTAGTTATATAGCGCCTGGATTTATAGTAACTTATGCGTGGCCTATGCGTGGTCCGCGTATAGCCCTAACCTAGCCGCACACAGTCCGCGTACTTTCCGGAGCTAGACTTAACCCGAGCTTATAGCTCGAGTCCATAATAATTATAGGAGTTATAGAAGATAAGCTTATTGCCCTTAAAGATAAAGAGGAGGCAAAAGCATATAGAACTATTAAAGATATCCCTAAGGAACTATATAAGTTCAAAGACATGTTCGTATTAGATAAGGTAGGAAGCCTACTATTAAGAAAGGAGACTAATTACGTAATTAACCTAATACCTAGGGCTACACCCCTGTATAGACTAATTTACCCTCTCTCCTAAAGCAAGCTAAAGGAGCTCTATAAATATATTAACAAAAACCTGTAAAAAGGCTAGATAAGACCCTCTAAGAGCCCTATAGGCATACCTATCTTATTTATACTAAAGAAAGATAGAATACTTTAACTATATGTAAATTATTAGGGACTTAATAAAGTAATATAGAAGAATTACTACACTCTCCCCCTAATTTTAGAGATCCTAGACTATTATTAAGGGGCTTACTACTTCTTAAAGATTAATATTAAGGATGCTTACTATTAAATTTATATTAAAGAGAGTAATAAGTAAAAGACTGCGTTCTACACACATTATAGACACTATAAATATCTTATAATGCCCTTTAGGTTAATAAATACCCTAGCTACTTTCTAAAGCTATATTTATAAAGCGCTTTATAGGCTAGTTAATACTATTTATATAGTGTATTTAGATAATATCTTTATTTTCTTAAAAATATAGGAGAAGCACACTATATATATTAAGAAAGTCCTAGAATATATAAGGTTAGTAAAGCTATATATAAAACCCTTAAAGTATTTATTTTACTAGGAGTTAGTGGAATTCCTAGGGTTTATCCTATTAGTTAATAGGATCTTAATAAATACATATAGGGTTAATATAATCTAAGATTAGAAGGAACCTATAAGCTTTAAGGATATATAGTTATTTCTTAGATTCTATAACTTTTACTAATAGTTTATCTATAGATACTCTAGGATTACAGCACCTTTATATATATTAATAAAAGGTAGTTAAAATAGCATTTAGACTAGGAAGTTTATATTTAAAGCGAAGGAATAGCTAGCGTTTAACTAGCTAAAAGACGCCTTTTAGCAAGCGCCTCTCCTTTATTATTATAACCTAAGCTAACTAGTGCGTATTAAGATAGATACTTCTATCTTTATAATAGTAAGAATCCTATCTTAATAGGATAATAAGGGCTATTAGTATCTAGTAGCCTTTTAGTTAAGGAAGTTTATAGATACTAAGTATAATTATAGTATAGCTAATTAAGAGTTACTTACTATAGTAAAGTTATTTAAGCACTAGTAATACTATATTAAAGGTATAGTAACTTTAGTAAAGGTCCTATTAGACTACTATAACTTATAGACCTTTATAAGGTAGTAAAAGCTAAATAAAAGGTAGGCTAAATAGTATATATTCCTTTACCCCTTTTACTTTATAATTAGGCATAGACTAGGGAAAAGTATATTGAAATG
>JFGW01000538.1:0-11529 GCA_000729825.1 Epichloe sp. AL9924
CATTTCAATATTTAGTATTACTTATACTAAATCTATAGTGCTATCTTTATCCCTTACCCTTTACCTTATAGGTTTCCCTTAGGGTATAACTAATCTAAGCCTTTATTAGTTTATAAATTCTAGTAGTTCTTTTACTTTATTACTTATTTTATTATATTAATCCTATAGGGGGTGTTTTTAGTTGAAATTACTTATAACTATACACTAGCCTTAGGGCTTTTTTATATTAATAGTGTAAATTAAGGTGTTTTATTTGTTATTATAGTTTTTGAAGTATCAGGAGTAAATATTTATTTCTTATATTTCTATTAGGGACTAATTAGTTTCTCCCTAGGCTATTTATAATCCTATATTATGCTTTTTATTTATATAAATAGTATTATACTTATTATAATATACTAGTTAGAATTAGGTAAGGCCTAAAGCTAGTAGCTATAGTTATTTTATATATTTTTACTCTTAAATTATAATTATATTTATATTAGTTTAGTAATATAGTATAATATATATAAGGCTATTTTTCTTATTTATATTCTAGAAAAGAACCTATAGTATTACTATATTAATTAAGGGGGGGGAGGGTTTCTTTTATTCTATACTAGTTCTAAGCTAGTTTTAACTAGCTTTATATATTTTCTTATACTTCTAGTGTGAGAACAATGGTAGCTAGGCAAGAGGTATGGGGGCTCTGGTATATTAACTAAAGCTTGCTAGGTCTAAGTGTGTTGTGCGTGTAAGTCACTATCTTATAGCTAGTGGCTCACTAGTGTCACGTGGACCTAGCCCTAGGGCGCGGCCTATCTACAGGGTATGCTAGTGTGCTTATATTATAAGTAAGGCCTTATAATTACCCCCCTACTTATAGCTAGGCTCCTAAACAGCTTCTACTAGCTTCTATATAGCTATTTACTAAGCTACTAATAATTAAAATAATAATAAATAATAGATAGCGTTTAAGTATAAATTCACCTATAACGCACTATTATCTTATACACTTTTCTTGCCTATATCTATAGACATTTTTTGTAACGTATTATTATGCCTTAAGTTATTATAACCTTTCTCTTATTAATTACCTTACTTTTATTATAAAGACTAACTATATTCCCTTAAAGGAATATTTATATATATATTATTTACACACTAGGTATATAAACTTTAAGAAAAGCCCCCTATCTAAGCCTAAATTACCCTAGATTAACTATTAATTCCCTTAACTATTATCTACTATTATTATAGTAAAATATTCTAAACGCTATATTTAGTGCTATAAGCGCGGTAATACTTATAACACTATAAGTATACTACTATTCCTATGTCTTTTAGCCCCTTATTACTAATGCCTCTATATAAGCTATAGCTATAATAAAAGGGGATTTCCTAGATCTTCTAGCTCTTTTAAACTAGGTATAAACCCTTATAGACGCCCTTAGTAATAATAACCCTAAAAACCCTAAGGACTATGCCTTTTTAGCGGACTCTTACTGTGGTTTTACTAAGGCTTACCTTAATCTAATAATAGGTTTTAATTATGCTAATATAGCGCACTATATTATGTTTAGTCTTACTAAGGCTATAAAGGTTTACTAGGTTTATCTCTTCCTCCTAGGTTTACTAGTCTCTTACTTATGTTTTAGGGTAGGATATATTAATTTTATATAATTAGTATATTATTTCCCACTAGTAACTTTTAGTTATAATATTTCTAAGTCCTATCCTAGGGGTAGTAAGTGCTCTATTCCCTTTTACTACTTATTTACTAACCTTTCTATAGCAAAACTATTATAAACTCCTTACTACCTAGAAAGTAAAAATAACTTTATATTTAAGGTCTTATAACCTAGGTTTTATGCCCTAGGGTGTGGTAAAGCATTGCTTTTACCTAGTAATATAGGAGATAATTATAGGGGATAAGAATAATACTAAGTACCTTATTTATAAAGGTTAGGTTTTTAGGTATATAAGAGCTATAATAGAGAGGTTCCCCCTAACTCTTCCTATGCTTTAGATGTGTTTTCTTTTGTTTTTTAGTAGGTAGTCTAAGTTATTTACTTTAGAGTGTAGTAGTAGCTAATAAGGCTAGGCCTTTTTTATAGGAACTTTATGCCTCTTTGCCTATAACTTACTTATATCTTACTACCCTTCTTATTTAATTTGCTTTAGTAAAATGCCTAAATTACATATTAAGCACCTTCTATGTTTTCTACTAGGACCTACTAGTTATATTTACTTGGCTAACCCTTCTATTTTACTAGGTATTTATTACCTTTATAAGTCTTCTTATAGTCCTTAACCTCCTTAATTTTATACTCCTTATCTTTATCCTTAAGGTCTAGTATTAGTATCTTCTCTTCCTTAGTGTTATTATAGTAATTCTATAGCTCTAGTAAGCTAATATAAAATATATTATATAGCTAACTATATTTTTTAGGTAGTGTAAGTTAGTATACTTATTTCCCTATAGTATTAAGTATTTAAAATAGCCTAATAAACCTAGGGGTTAGCTTCTATTTCGCCTCTTTAAGCCTAATATTCTTTACTAATAGCAGTACTAGGTTGCCTCTTTTTAGGGTTAATAGCTAGTAATGTTTATTATAGTACTTTACCTAGGTTTTAGTGGCTTTTGCCTAGTTTTACTTTAATTACTCCCTAACTTTATATAGCTTTATAATATATATATATGCTTTTAGTACCTCCCCTTCCTAGGTCTTGCCCCTAAGAGCTAAGTAAAACTTAGGTAAATAGCCTATAAGGGAGTAGTTTAGTAAGTAGCCTATAGTCCTATTTACTATATTATTATAGGCAAATTAAGCTATTAGGAGTAGCTTAGGCTATATCTACTAGTTCTCCGCAATAAAGTATTAGAGGTAGTGCTTAAGCACTTAGTTTATCCTCTCTATTTAGCTATTAGTTTAGGGGTAAAATACTATAAAAAGCCTCTATTTTACATATAATAGGTAGTAAAGGTCTAACTAGAATTAGCTTATAAAGACTAATCCCCTATTAGATATAATGCCCTCTAGGGCCCTAAATTATAGCTTAATTTCTTTATAGAAAAGCTCTACTAGTTTAGCTACATTAATTATAGTAATTACTAGTAGGAAGATAAAGTACTTAGTAAATTAGTCTATAATTACTAGGATTATATTAGTTTCTTGCTTACCTACTTATATAATAGGTAATCCTATAATAAAATCTATTAAGATCTCCGCCTATAGTTACCCTAGTATTAGCAGGGATTTAAGGCTCCTATATAGGTAATACCTTCTAGCCACTACCTATTAGTAAACCCTATAGCTTACAATATAGTCTAATATAGACTTACTTATAGCTAGCTACTAGAAGTAACGCTTTAATAGCTTAAAAGTGCGCTTAGTCCTAAAGTAACTTACTAGTAGATTATTATAGTATAGCTATAGAAGCTCCTATTATAAGATAGGCTCCTAGGGAATAACTACCTAGTCTTAGTATATTAGGAGGCCCCTTACGCTATATAACCATAGACTAGCTTTTCCCCCCCCTTTCTCTAGGGAGTCTATATTACCCTTCTATCTTTATAAATCTAGGTCTTTATCTTATGCCTTCTATAGTAATTATACTAATAGTTTATTTAGTCTAGATTAGTAGGGATTTAGTAACGTAATAGTCCCCTATATCTCTTATGCTACGCTAATATCTTAGATATATACTACCTTCTCCTAGAAATCCCCCTTATTTAGCTAATCTTTCACTAGATCTATAGTGGCTAACTAGCCTCTTAGCTAGGCTACTCTAGCCTCTCTATCTTTTACTATAGGGGCTAGGGCATTTTCCTCCCCTAAAGGCATCTTACTAAGCCTCTCTACAAAAACTAGGGCATTTTCCTCCCCTAAAGGCATCTTACTATATCTTCTTTAATATATTAGTATCTCTTCTACTACTAGTTCTTTAGTAGCTACTATCTTCTTCTAAAGTTCTAGTAAAAGTGCCCTATTTATTAGGGGTTTGCCTTTATAATTAGACCTTCTTAATAGAGTATTTATAGGGTTACTCTTCCCTAGTCTATACTTAATTATAAAGTAAAAGGGGTAGAGGAACATACACTATCTAGCCTACCTTCTATTTAACTTTTACTGCCTTATAAAGGTCTATAAGTTATAGTAGTCTAATAGAACCTTAACTAGGGTTACTATACCTTTAATATAGTGTTACTAGTGTTTAAATAACTCTACTATAGTAAGTAACTCTTAATTAGCTATGCTATAATTACACTTAGTGTTTATAAACTTCCTTAACTAAAAGGCTACTAGATACTAGTAGCCCTTATTATCCTATTAAGATAGGATTCCTGCCATTATAAAGACTAAAGTATTTATCTTAATGCATACTAGTTAACTTAGGTTATAATAATAGAGAAGAGGCGCTTACTAAAAGGTATCTTTTAGTTAGCTAAAAGCTAGCTACTCCTTTGCTCTAAATATAAACTTCCTAGTCTAGATGCTATTTTAACTACCTTTTATTAATGTATATAAGGGTATTACAATCCTAGAGTATCTATAGATAAACCATTAGTAAAAGTTATAAAATCCTAAGAAGGACTATATATCCTTAAAGCTTATAGGCTCCTTCTAGTCCTAGATTATAGTAACCCTATAGGTATCTATTAAAATCCTATTAACTAATAGGATAAACCCTAGGAATTCCACTAATTCCTAGTAAAATAAACACTTTAAGGGTTTTATATATAGCTTTACTAATCTTATACACTCTAAAACTTCCTTAATATATTTTGTATACTCCTCCTGCGTTTTTAAGAAGATAAGGATATTATCTAGATATACTATATAAATAGTGTTAACTAGCCTATAAAGCGCTTTATAAATATAGCTTTAAAACGTAGCTAGGGTATTAGTTAACCTAAAGGGTATTATAAGGTATTTATAGTGTCTATATTATATATAAAACGCAGTCTTTTACTTATTACCCTCTTTAATATAAATTTAATAGTAAGCATCCTTAATATTAATCTTTAAGAAGAAGCAGGCCCCTTAGTACTAGTCTAGGATCTCTAAAATCAGGGGGAGAGTATAGTAATTCTTCTATATTACTCTATTAAGTCCCTAGTAATCTATATATAATTAGAGCGTTCTATCCTTCTTTAGTATAAATAGGATAGGCATGCCTATAGGGCTCTTAGAGGGTCTTATCTAGCCTTTCTATAGGTTTTTATTAATATACTCGCGGAGCTCCTTTAGCTTACTTTAAGAGAGAGGGTAAATTAGCCTATATAGGGGCATTACCCCTAGTGTTAGGTTAATTATATAGTTAGTTACTTTTCTTAATAGCAGACTCCCTACCTTATCTAATATAAATATATCTTTAAACTTATATAGTTCCTTAGGGATATCTTTAATAGTTCTATATGCTTTTACCTCCTTATTATCTTTAAGGGTAATAAACTTATCTTCTATAACTCCTATAATAGTATATATAATAGTCTTATTATACATTACCTTTATAAATTTATAAGGAGTTATAAGTAAAAAAGCCTTTTTTCTCTTCTTAAACCACTACTCTTATAAGTATAAGTAAAGGTATATATGTTCTTCTATAAGTATATATATTCTAATTAATATAAGGCTTCCCCCTACTCTTAGGTCTTTATCTATAGCTATATATAGTAGCTTAAGGTCCTTTTCTTCTCCTCTTAAGTCCTTAATAGTAATAGGTACCTTATAGATACTATATTAAGGGACTATAAAGGCCCTTACTACCTTAATAATAGGTGCTATAGCCTTAGCCTAGTTAAGCTTATAGTTCTTTATAAATTTAGCGCTAATAATATTAATCTTAGCGTAGCTATCTAGATCCGCCGCCGTTTTAATATCTTTTTACCTATAAATAGTAACTAGTGTATAAAATTAATACCCTATTAGCACCTTAGTATTTAAGGCAAAGGTAAGGGCATTTACTTCTACCTTAGGAAGTTTCCCTAGCCTTCTTAGGGCTCTTTCTTTAGCTTATTATAATTAAATATAAGATACTCTATGCTATTATAGTTATAATATTACCTCTTATCCCTAACTTTACTATTATTTAGGTAGGTAGCTAAACCCTTTTCCTAGTCCTTATTCCTTTAATCCTTATAAGGTCTATAGCCTTATAGAGAGTTATATTTATAGTGCTAGGGGTTCTTATATAGGCCTTTATCTCCTAAATACTTAGGCTTTTACTTACTCTTTAGTATAGCCTCCTAAAATCACTATATAAGTTATATAACCTCTTCTTAAGTCTTTCCTATAATAAAGGTATATAGGTTAATATAGTCCTATAGTTTAGGGAGTAATTTTATAAAGAATATAAAAGCATAGGACTTTTCTATAGCTTTTTCTAGGTGTTTCTCTAGTAAATCTAAGTAAATACTAAATTTAATAGGGCTTTAGCCCTTATATTACTTTATATTCTCTAGCTATATAGCTATTTAGGCGTTATAATTTATAGAGTCTTAGAGTAGTATAAGGGTCTAAGTCTAGAATTTATCCTAGTTATCCTTAAGGTTATCTTAGCTATTAGCCTATTATTCCTTAAGGTATCTATCCTATCTTGCCCTATAGTTAGTGTATATATAGTTAAGTGTAAAGAGAATCTTTTAGTAATTATATTAGTACTTCTTCTTTACCCTATTAAAGGCATAGTTTAGGTTATTAATCTATATCTTATGCTTCTATAGGTTTATAGGGTATTAGAGGTTAGTAATATTTTAGACTTTAACCTTTTAGCTACTATAGCTTAAGGAGGTGCTAGCTTTTTATTACCTTTTTACCTATTTTTCTTCTAAGTTAAGCTATAGTAAGTTAATAAGTTCTTATTCTTACTCTTATAGTTTCTAAAGTTATTCTAGCTAAGTAATTTACTCTATTACTACTATAGCTTTAGTACTAAGGGTAAAGGGTCTAATCTTAAGTATAGTCTCTATAAAATATAGCGTATTCTTAGCTATAGTACTACCCTTATTTAATTAGTTCTAGTTATTATCTAACATTACTCTAGCGGATTAGGTAGTTCTCCCCCCTATATTACTCTTAGGTAGCTAGTAAGTAAAGCTTTAGAATTATAAAAATAATAGTAGCTAGGTAAGAGGTATAGGGGCTCTAGTATATTAACTAAAGCTTACTAGGTCTAAGTGTGTTATATATGCAAGTCACTGTCTTATAGCTAGTGGCTCGCTAGTGTTACGTGGACCTAGCCCTAGGGCGCGGCCTGTCCGCGGGGTGCGCTAGTGTGCCTGTGTTGTGAGTGGGGCCTCATATCTAGCCTTAGGCTATTTAGCGCTCTATTTTATAAGCATTAAGTAACCTCTTTTTCTTCTTACTATACTAGTTAGTTTTATAGCTATAATAAATCTCTTCTAGGTTAAGGTTAGGCCTTTAGTTAGGGATTAAGTAATAAAGCAAAATAGCTATTTAAGGTAGCTTACTTTTACTATATTTTATTTTTCCTTTAGGATAAGGTAGTCCCTAAACTAAGCTAAGTATAGTCTAAAGTAAAGGATATACTTTTCCTATAGTTAGCTATTTATTATAAGGTAAGATAACTTACTTTCTTTATACTAGCTAATACTATACTTACTATACCTTAAGGTTACCTTATAAAACTTTATAATATAACTTATTTAAAAGTAATTATAGTATTATTTTAGTTAAAAAGTCTTATTATATAGTTTAGTTTAAAAAAGCTTTACTTTAAAGACTATTTTATTACTATAAATCTTATTAATTTCTTTAACTTTAGCTAAACTAAGAATTAGGGTAATTCTTAAGGCTCCCTTACCTTAAGGGTACCTTATAGTTACCTTAATTATATTTACTTTATTTACCTTACTAATCTTAGTTACTAGGTTTTTAATAAATATATACTTTATAAGGAATCCTTTAATAATAATACTAAGTATATTTATTTTTAGTTTTCTTTATATTAGGTAATATTTCCTTTAAATATAATAATTATATTACTACTAGGGAGTTTTCTAGCTACTATTACTATTATATAACTAGTAGCTTTATTAACTACTATTACTATATCTTTAGTGCTTTTAGACTAGAGTAATTTCTAAATAGTATTACCTTTAATAAAGACTTCTTTATACTATTTACTAAGGATTTAAAGAGAGAGAGGTATAGTATTTAGTTATTTTTATATAAGCCTAGCTATAATACTTACTTAAGTTAAGATATTATTACTCTTAGTTTCCTTTTTTATTATTTTCTTAAGAGTATCTTTAAGGGCTTTCTTTATTATATAAATATTTCTATTATTACTTATTACTTTTACTTTAGCTTAAGTATAGTTTATTACCTAGTAAGCTATAGCCTTAGTAATATACTACACTTAGGTAACTTTATTACTAAGAATAAGGCTAGTAATTTCTTTATAGTATTTTATATCTTTTAAATATTTAAATTAGATTTAATTTATTATTAAGTTATTATTATTTCTTTAGATATTAAACTATCCTATACTAGTATTAGGGTAGTAGTAGCTCTATACTAGCCCCCTTTCTCCTATATTAATTACTATTAGCACTTCCTTCTCTTACTTATCTCTAGCTTTATTATAATATAATATTATAGGAAAGGGTAAATAAGAGTAAGGATTTTAAAAATTAGCTTAGTTTATATTTTAGAGGTAATTCTAGACCTTTAGAGCGGTGCGGAAAAATATACAAAGGTATTCTATAATAGCTTGAAATCATTATTATAATTTTTAATTAATTAATAAATCTAAATAAATTACTAGAAGTTTATAAGATTAATATTTAGTTACTAAGTATTATTAGTAATATAATAAGAACCTTTAAAGACCTTAAACTATTTATTTACTATTTTAACTAATTTAATATTACTTTTAGCTTTATAATAGTAAAGGTTTAGGAAATTATATATACTAACTCTATATATCTTATTACTATAATATATAAAGAAGAAATATAATATACTAATATTTATAAAGTATTAATATATAACTAAGAGTATTATATAAATTAGGCTATATAGCTAAATTAAGCTATAAAAAATAAGTTTAACCTATTTTTAAAACTAATACTAGGACCCACTTTTAAATAATAAACTATAATAACTATAATAATTCTAATGACCTTAATTATAATTAGTTAAACATATTTTTAGAAATGATATAAGGACCCACTTTTATTTAATATATTATAATTATTATAGTGACTATAATAATTCTAATAACCTTAATTATATTTAATTTAACGTATTTTTAGAAATAATATAAGGACCCACTTTTATTTAACATATTATAATTATTATAGTGACTATAATAACTCTAATAACCTTAATTATAATTAGTTTAACGTGTTTTTAGAAATAATATTAGGACCCACTTTTAAATAATATACTATAATTACTATAATAACTATAATAACTCTAATTACCCCTCCTGAGCACGAGGTAAAACTGCTTAGTATTTTATAGCCTAATACCCCATTCTTTTATCTTCTTCTTGTTTACCTTACAAATCTTGTTATTTATATTCCCTTTACTTTTTAGTATTTTTTCCCTTATATTATAAATGCTATTAATTATCTCTAGGTTAGATTTATTTTTGCTTCCCTTCCCTTTGCTTTTCTTCTCTTCTACTATATTATTTAATATTTTAAATAGGGCAGTGTCCTTTTTATTACCTTTAGCTATACTATAATCTAATTAGTTAGGGTTTAATTAGTTAAGTGGTAACCTATAACCTACCTAGTGATTTAAATTAAATTAGAGATAAGTAAGGATAAGTTATATTTGGTTTGCCTTAGAGCTTTAAAGCATAAGTAGTAAGCTATAAGATAGAAGAGATATAGAGAGATAGAACAAGCATAGTCACAGAGGAAGGGGGAATTACATTAATTTATACTATAAGTAAAACTTAAATAAATTTAAGTTTAACTATAGTTATAAATTATAACTATATCTTGCGCTAATGTAGCCACAAACTTTATCACAAACTTTACTCTAACCTCATAGCCCCCTGTATTTATAACCTTAGAGCTTATACTAATTATAGGTTTTATTTATTACTATAGCTATAAGTATTTAGATATTAATTATTTTACTAGCTAGGTATTGCTAGTAATAATTATGTGTTATAATAAATTAGATGCATTAGCCATAACTAATGACGCAAAAAAATTTTTAAAAATCAATAACTCTAATTACCTTAATTATAACTAGTTTAACCTATTTTTAGAACTAATACTAGGGCCCACTTTTAAATAGAATACTATAATTACTATAATTATTATTATAACTTTAATAACTCTAATTATAATTGGTTTAACTTATTTTTAGAACTAACACTAGGATTCACTTTTAAATAATATATTATAAGCTATTATAAGCTATTTTATTACTATTACTATAACTAATCATATTATTACTATAATAATTACATGTAATTGTGTAGTTGTAGTTGTAATTGTTTATTTGTAATTGTAATTAATTGTAATTATAAAATTCGTCTTGTAATTAATTGTAATTGTAGTTGTAGTTATAATTAATTGTAATTAAATACAATCCTCTGACTATTATACTATAAACTAATCTAAAAACCACCTTAGGGTATATAAAATTGATTTTCACTCTATATTTATAAAGGAAATTCGTTCTAAGCAATAGCTTAGGTCTTAGGTTTAGCATTATATTTACTATAATTATAAAATATCTAGTGATTTTAGTTCTATAAGCTATTCCTAGAATATAGAAATTAAATATAGCTTTTTTAGTAATAAAAAAGGAAGACTAAACTCTAGATATAGGCTTAGGTTCCTACATTTCCTATTTTATATTTAACCTATTTTATTATAGCTATGCCTTATCCACTAAAATTAATAATATTGCTATATTAAGGTAAATTTAATAACTCTTACCCTTATTATTAAATTTAAGAGAAATCTTTAGATATATATTTACCTATTTTTTATTATACTTAACTTCTTATAGTCTTACTATAGCCTTAATTACTTATCCTAGAATAAGTTAGCTTAACTTAGCTAAATCTATCCTTAGGATAGTTTTATTTACCTTTTTTCTAGTACTTTCTATAAAATAAGTTTTAATAAAATTAGATTCCTATACTTAGGTATTTATATAGTTATTCTCTATAACCTCCCCTTCTTTAGTTAGGTAGTATTTACACTCCTAAAGATAAGTTTTATACTATTATATATTAAAGTTATTATTAAATACTATTATATATATATTCTTTTTCCTTAGTAAGCGGTTTCTCCTAACGCTAAAATTACCTTAGTTACTATAACTAGCTTATTCTCTTTAGTAGTCCTAAGTCTTAGGGTTATTATTTATTATATTAGGTTTAGGGGTTATCTTACTAATTCTAGCTAAATTCTAAATACTTTTCTTTCTTTTCCTAAGATTTATTTTACTATAGCCTCTAGATTTATCCTTTAATTAGTTAGTTTTACTAGTATAGCCTTAGTTAGAAAAATCCATAAGATCTTTAGGCATTTTAATTATCCTA
>JFGW01000539.1:0-11483 GCA_000729825.1 Epichloe sp. AL9924
CACTTTTTAATATTACTAATTTTATAATTTTATTCTTTTAAATATATTTTTTAACATTAAATTATTTACTTTTAGTCCTATATTTTATAAGAAAAAGGAAAAACTATTTTATAAAACCTAAATTAGTTTTTATTAATTTAAATAAAATTTATATTAATTATATAAATTAGGTTATAAGTAATATATATTTTAGGCTAAATATATATAATATTAAAGCCATCTAGTAATTTTATTTAGATTTAAAAGCTATTATTTAAACTTATTTTAAAATTGTATATAGGGTAAATTTAAAAAAAAACTAAAAAAGATTAAATAATATAGTATTAATATAATCCTATTAGATAAGTTAGTAAAAAAATATCTTATTATATAGAGAAAAAATTAAGAAACTATTAAAACTTACTTATAAAACTATAATTACCCTATATTATAATCTATAGCTAATAATCTAAAACTAGGAATGTTTAATAAATCTATAACTAAATAACTAAATTATAATAAAAATAAAGAGCTATATTAAGTTAATAGTATAAAATTCAAAGAATATAATAAGATATTAATATACCTCACTTTTTTTTATTACTACACTACATACTACACTACACTACAATTCACTACACTACATACTACAAGGAAAGTCAAAATACTACATTTACTACACTACATGTAAAGCTCTGCTTATAACACAGGCGCACCACTAGCGCGCCCCGCGGACAGGCCACACCCTAGGGCTAGGTTTACGTAACACTAGCAAGCCACTAGCTATAAGCTAGTAACTTGCACGTATAATACACTTAGACCTAGTAAGCTTTAGTTAATATACTAGAGCCCTTATACCTCTTGCCTAGCTATTATTATTCTTATAATTCTAAAGCTTCTCTTACTAGCTACCTAAGAGTAATATAGGGGGGAGAACTACTTAATTTACTAGAGTAATATTAGATAATAACTAGAACTAATTAAATAAGGGTAGTACTATAGCTAAGGATACGCTATATTCTATAGAGACTATACTTAAAATTAGACCCCTTACTATTAGTACTAAAGCTATAGTAATAATAGAGTAAATTACTTAGCTTAAATAAATCTAGAAACTATAAGAATAAGAAAAGGAGCTTATTAACTTATTATAGCTAAATAAGGGGGAAGTATAGGTAAAAAGGGGGTAAAGACCTAGCACCCCCTTAAGCTAGAGTAGCTAAGAGATTAAGGTCTAGAATATTACTAAGCTCTAATATCCTATAAACCTATAGAAGTATAAGATATAGCTTAATAACCTAAACTATACCTTTAATAGGGTAAAGAAAAAATATTAATATAACTATTAAAAGATCCTCCTTATACTTAACTATATACACACTAACTATTAGGTAAGATAGAATAAATACCTTAAAGAATAATAGGCTAATAGCTAGGAAGACCTTAAAGATAACTAGGATAAGTTCTAGGATTAGATACTTACGCTACTTAAAGACACTATAAACTATAATATGTAAATAGCTATATAGCTAGAGAACGTAAGGCAACATAAGGGTTAAAGCCCTATCTAATTTAGTATTTACTTAGATTCGCTAGAGAAATACCTAGAAAAAGCCTCTAAAAAGTCTTATACTCTTATATTCTTTATAAAGTTACTCCCTAACCTATAGGACTATATTAACCTATATTCTTTAATTATAGGAAAGACTTAAGAAAAGGTTATATAACTTACCTAGTGATTTTAGGAGGTAATACTAAAGAATAAGCAAAAGCCTAACTATTTAGGGGATAAAGGCTTATATAAGGCCCCCTAATATTAAAGGCAAGACTCCTTATAAGGTTATAGACCTTATAAGAATTAAGGGAATAAGGACTAGGAAAAGGGCCTAGCTACTTACCTAAATAATAGTAAAGTTAAGGATAAAAGATAATATTTTAACTATAGTAGCATAGAGTATCTTATATAAAAGTATAATAAGCTAAAGAAAAAGCCCTAAGAAAGCTAAGGAAACTTCCTAAGGCAAAAGTAAATACCCTTACCTTTGCCTTAAACACTAGGGTGCTAATAGGGTGTTAATTTTATACACTAGTTACTATTTATAGGTATAAAGACACTAAAATAGTAGCGGATCTTAATAGCTACGCTAAATTTAATATTATTAGTGCTAAATTTACAAAGAACTATAAGCTTAACTAGGCTAAGGCTATAGTATTTATCCTTAAGGTAGTAAGGGCCCTTATAGTTCCTTAATATAGTATCTATAAGGTACTTATTATAATTAAGGACTTAAGAGAAGAAGAAAAGGACCTTAAGCTATTATATATAGCTATAAATAAGGACCTAAGAATAAGGGAAAGCCCTCTCTTAATTAGAATATATACACTTACTAAAGAATATATATACCTTTATTTATACTTATAAGAGTAATGGTTTAAGAAAAAGAGAATAGCCTTTTTACTTATAACTCCCTATAAGTTTATAAAGGTAATATATAATAAGACTATTATATATACTATTATAGGAATTATAGAAGATAAGTTTATTACCCTTAAAGATAAAGAGAAGGTAAAAGCATATAGAACTATTAAAGATATCCCTAAGGAACTATATAAGTTTAAAGACATGTTTATATTAGATAAGGTAGGAAGCTTACTATTAAGAAAGGAGACTAATCACGCAATTAACCTAATACCTAGGGCCACACCCTTATATAAACTAATTTACCCTCTCTCCTAAAGTAAGCTAAAGGAGCTCTATAAATATATTAATAAAAACCTATAGAAAGGCTAGATAAGACCCTCTAAGAGCCCTATAAGCGCGCCTATTCTATTTATACTAAAGAAAGATAAAACGCTTTAACTATATATAGATTATTAGGGACTTAATAAAGTAATATAGAAGAATTACTATACTCTCCCCCTAATTTTAGAGATCCTAGACTATTATTAAGGGGCTTATTACTTCTTAAAGATTAATATTAAGGATGCTTACTATTAAATTTATATTAAAGAGGGTAATAAGTAAAAGACTGTGTTTTATATGTGTTATAGACACTATAAATATCTTATAATACCCTTTAGGTTAATAAATACCCTAGTTACTTTCTAAAGCTATATTTATAAAGCGCTTTATAAGCTAGTTAATACTATTTATATAGTGTATTTAGATAATATCCTTATTTTCTTAAAAATATAGGAGGAGCATACTATATATATTAAGGAAGTCCTAGAATATATAAGGTTAGTAAAGCTATATATAAAACCCTTAAAGTATGTATTTTACTAGGAGTTAGTGAAATTCCTAGGGTTTATCCTATTAGTTAATAGGATCTTAATAGATATACATAGAGTTAATATAATCTAAGATTAGAAGGAACCTATAAGCTTTAAGAATATATAGTTATTTCTTAGATTCTATAACTTTTACTAATAGTTTATCTATAGATACTCTAGGATTATAGCACCTTTACATGCGTTAATAAAAGGTAGTTAAAATAGTATTTAGACTAGGAAGTTTATATTTAGAGCAAAGGAATAGCTAGCGTTTAACTAGCTAAAAGATACCTTTTAGTAAGCGCCTCTTCTCTATTATTATAACCTAAGTTAACTAGTGTATATTAAGATAAATACTTCTATCTTTATAATAGTAGGAATCCTATCTTAATAGGATAATAAAGGCTATTAGTATCTAGTAGCCTTTTAGTTAAGGAAGTTTATAGACACTAAGTATAATTATAGCATAGCTAATTAAGAGTTACTTACTATAGTAAAGTTATTTAAGCACTAGTAACACTATATTAAAGGTATAGTAACTCTAGTAAAGGTCTTATTAGACTACTATAACTTATAGACCTTTATAAGGTAATAAAAGCTAAATAGAAAGTAAGCTAAATAGTGTATATTCCTTTGCCCCTTTTACTTTATAATTAGGCATAGACTAGGGAAAAGTAACCTAGTAAATACACTATTAAGGAGGTCTAATTACAAAGGCAAACCCCTAATAAATAGGGCACTTCTACTAGAACTTTAAAAGAAAATAATAGCTACTAAAGAAGTAGTAAAAGAAAAGATACTAATGTATTAAAGAAAACTAGGTATATTACTAGTCTTAGATATAAAGAGGCTTAATAAGATATCTTTAAGGAAGGAAAATGCCCTAGCCCCTATAGAGAAAGCTCTAGAGGCTAGAGTAGCCTAGTTAAGAGGCTAGATAGCTACTATAGATCTAGTAAAAGGTTAGCTAAATAAGGGTAATTTCTAGGAGAAGGTAGTGTATATCTAAGACATTAGCGTAGTATAAGAGATATAGGGGGCTATTATATTACTAGATCCTTACTAATCTAAGGCAAATAAACTATTAGCGTAATTACTACAGAAGGCATAGGATTAAGACCTAGATTTATAAAGGTAAAATAATAAGACTAATAACTCCCTAGTAAAAGGGAAGGGAAAGGCTAGTTTATAGTTATATAGTATAAGGGGTCTCCTAATATACTAAGACTAGGTAGTTATTCCCTAGGAGCCTATCTTATAATAGAAGCTTCTATAGCTACACTATAATAATCCGCTAGTAAGTTACTTTAGGACTAAGCACACTCTTAAGCTATTAAAGTATTACTTCTAGTAGCTAGCTATAAGTAAGTTTATTTTAGACTATATTATAAGCTATAGGGTTTACTAATAAGTAGTAGCTAGATAGCATTGCCTATATAGAAACCTTAAATCACTGCTAATACTAAGGTAACTATAGGCAGAGATCTTAATAGACTTTATTATAGGGTTACCTATTAGGCAAGCTAGTAAGCAAGAAACTAACGTAATCCTAGTAATTATAGACTAATTTACTAAGTACTCTGTCTTCCTACCTATAATTACTACTATTAATATAGCTAAATTAGCAGAGCTTTTCTATAGGGAGATTAAACTATAATTTAGGGCACTAGAGGGCATTATATCTAATAAAGAATTAGTCTTCATAAGCTAATTCTAGTTAGACCTATGTTACCTATTGTGCGTAAAGTAAAGGCTTTCTATAGCATTTTACCCCTAAACTAAGAGGCAAATAAAGAGAATAAACTAAGTACTTAAGCATTACCTCTAATACTTTATTATAGAGAACTAGTAAATATAGCTAAAGCTACTTCTAGTAGCCTAATTTATATATAATAATATAGTTAATAGAACTATAGGTTACTCTCTAAACTACTCCCTTATAGGATATTTACCTAAGTTTTACCTAGCTCTTAGGGATAAGATTAAGGAAGGGAAGGTACTAGAAGCCTATATATATATTATAAAGTTATATAAAGTTAGGGAGTAATTAAAGGAAAACTAGGTAAAAGCTACTAAAACCTAGGTAAAGTACTATAATAAGCGCTACTAGCTATTAACCTTAAAAAGAGGTAACTTTATAGTACTATTAGTAAAGAATATTAGACTTAAGGATATAAAACAAAAGCTAATCCCTAGATTTATTAGACTATTTTAAGTACTTAATACTATAGGAAAATAAGCGTACTAACTAGTATTACCTAAAAAATATAGTTAGCTATATAATGTATTCTATATTAGTTTACTAAAGCTATAGAATTACTGTAAAAACAGTAGGGATAAGGAAATACTAATACTAGACCTTAAAGATAAAGAAAATAAGTATAAAGTAAAGGAAGTTAAGGACTATAGGAAAACCTATAAAGGTAATAAATACCTAGTAAAATAGAAGGGTTAGCTAAGCGAATATAACTAATAAGTCCTAGCTAAAGATATAGAAGGCATGTAATACGTAATTTAGGCATTTTACTAAAGCAAATCCCGCAAGAATAGTAAGATATAAGTAAGTTATAGGCAAAGAGATATAATATTCCTGCAAAAAAGGCCTAGCCTTACTAGCTACTATTACACTCTAAACTAAGAAACCTTAGACTACTTACTAAAAAATAAATAAAAACACGCTTAAAGAGTAAGAAGAGTTAAGGGAAACCCCTCTATTATAGCCTCTTTATATAAAAGAATTATACCTCTATAAAGAAGGTACTTGCCCTAGTCCTTATTCTTACTAATTAGCTCCTATATTACTTAGTAAAAGTAATATTTTATAATACCCTAGGGTATAAAACCTAGGTTATAAGACCTTAAACGCAAAATTACCTTTACCTTTTAGGTATAGGAAAGTTTATAATAGTTTAGCTATAAAAAGGTTAGTAAAGAGGTAGTAAAAAGAATTAGAGTACTTACTACCCCTAGGATGGGAGCTAGAAATATAGTAATAAAAAGTTACTAGTAGGAAATAATATACTAGTTATATAAAATTAACGCCTCCTACCCTAAGAAGTAAGCAAAAGACTAGCATATAAGTAAGGAAGAGATAGACCTAATAGACCTTTATAGCCCTAGTAAGGCTCAACGTAATATAGTGTGCTATATTAGTATAATTAAACCCTAGTATTAGGTTTAGATAAGCCCTAGTAAAACTAAAGCAAGTTACCTTAGAGAATATTTAGTCCTTAAGGTCTTTCTTATATAAGCTACTAAGGGTAACTATAAGGGTTTATACCTAGTCTATTAAAGCTAGAAGATCTAAAAAGTTACCTTTTATAGTAGCTATAGCCTATAGAAAGGTATTAGTAATCAGGGACTAAAAGACATAGGAATAGTAGTATACTTATAGTATTATAAGTATTACTACACTTATAACATTAAATATAGTATTTTAAATATTTTACTATTATAGTAGTAGTAAATAATTCTATAGGGAATTAATAGTTAATCTAGGGTAATTTAGGCTTAGATAACAGGCTTTTCTTAAAGTTAGCATATCTAGTGTATAAATAGTATATATAGGAGCATTCCTTTAAGGGAATATAGTCTAAATCTATAATAAAACTAAGGGGAGTAATAAGGGGAATGTAATAGTAACTTAAGATATTATAATAGTTTTAAAAAGTTAACTAAGGATATAGAGGTAAAAAGTATATAATTTAATAGGGAGTTAAAGGTAAATTTATACTTAAACGCTATTATTATTTATTATTATTTTAATATAGTAGCTAGTTAGCAAATAGCTATATAGAAGCTAGTGAAAGCTATTTAGGAGCCTAGCTATAAGTAAGGGGATAATTATAAGGCCCTACTTATAATATAGGCACACCACTAGCGCGCCCCGCGGACAGGCCACACCCTAGGGCTAGGTCTATATAACACTAGCAAGCCGCTAGCTATAAGCTAGTGACTCGCATGGATAACACACTTAGACCTAGCAAGCTTTAGTTAATATACCAGAGCCCCTATACCTCTTGCCTAGCTATCATTGTTCTCACAATTCTAGCTCCTATTAACGCTAATTTAGTCTTACTCCGTGCCTATTTTATATCTTTTTACTTTATCTTATAGTATAGTAAATTCTAATTTATAATAGTAATTTACTTCTTATTTACTTTTATACTAACTCCTCTAGGGCCTTACTTTTTAGCTAACTCTAACCCTAAACTAGTCTAGGTATCTTATAAAGTCTAAGCACTTAGTTTTATTTATGTATAATAGGGGGCAGGTAGTTTAGGTTTAGTGCCTAGTTAGCACTATGCCTAGTTTATTCGCACGCTATCTATTTAATTAAATATCTTATACTTTGTTTTTTAAGTAATATTTTAGATTAACCCCCCCCCCCCCTTATAAGTATAAGAGAGAGCTTTTCCCCCTATAGGGTTTTAACCTCTTTTCTCTTCTTTTATTAAACTTCCTATAAGTTCTTTTCCTTCCTTCTTCTTCTTAAAGCTATTTAAGGCTTTTCTAGTCTAGTATTAGTTTAAATACTAATATTTAGTGTAAAAAACAAATAATTCTAGTAAGATAGCGCTAGGTCCTATAAGTATTCTATTATTAGTGCTATTCTAGCTTTAATTTGCCTAGGAAACTATAACTTTAGAATAATATTTAAGGAAGTCTTTAACTCTAAAGTAGTTAGAGCAAGCTAAGGTAAAGAAATTAGAGGTAAGTTACTTCTGCCCTTATTTTACACTTATTCTAGGCCTAATCTAAGATAGTTAGGTAAGCTATAAAATATCTAATATGTTTCTTATAAGTCCTACTTAGTTAACTACCTAGGGCATTAGTGCTATAATATTACTAGTAAGTTAAGTTAGTTCTAGTCTAAGAGCAAGGCTAATTAGAATATAAAGGCATAGCTACTAATATATATTTTAACTACTAGGTTTAGAATAGTAAGTATTCTAAGGTAATAATAGGAATTACCCTTACTCTAGGCCTAGTCTAGTGCTAATCTGCCTATAGCTAAATATTACTAGCTAGCAAACTAAGCACTATTAGCTAGTTAAGACTTAGGCTAGTATAGTTACTAGGGGTAATATAAGTAGTTCTATAGTAGTATAGTAGTAGCTCTAGTCTAGGGCTAATATCTTTTTATTTAGGTCCTAGTAGACTATATTAAGTAGGTTAAGAAGCTTTACACTAAGAATTATAGTAAGAAAAAGCAAAGTGCTACTATAGTAAGCCTAGACTAGTCTAGGTTTAGATTTACTAAAGATTATTATTCTAAGATTATCTATTGGTTTTAGCGGTTAGACACGCAAGCCACAGAGGTAAACTATCTCCTACTCACTGCCCTACTTACTAAGGGCAAGGCTAAGATTATTAAGGAAGCTATCCTAGTCCCTAAGGAGGAATAGGGTAGTAGTTAGGAAATAGTTTAGTAAAGGGGCGGAGGTAGGCTAGGGCAAAAATAATACCTATAGTTTTCTTTAGTTAAAATTAATCTAATAATAGTTCTAGACATATGGTATTCTCTTTTAATGTGATTCCGCGTTTTAGGTTCGTGTCCGGCCCGCGTAATAAGTATAATAAATTGTAAAAACAGGATAAATAGGATTAATAGGATAATAGGATTAATAGGATAAATAGAATAAATTGGGTTAATAGATAGAAATAACGAAAATAACGGAGAAAGGTAAAAGAAAGGGAAAATAGGTAATAAAGATAACGTAAACTTAGAAATAACTTAAGAGAGTATAGGCTTAGAAATAACTTAACTACGTGTACGTAAAGGAGAGAGAAAAGGGGTAGAAAAGAGAGGTTATATAGGTTAGCTAGCTTAGCTAAGGGTTGTGTTTAACGTTAGGTTTAAATAAAATGCCTTATAGTAATAGATTTAGTTATTTAGTTAGTTTTCTTATAAAAGACAATAAGAATAATAATTAACTAAATATCCTAAAGGCCTAAGGGTTAATAAATTAATCTCTTAGAAGCCTAATAAGCCTATTATTAGGATTTTAGTCTCTTTCTTTAGCACACTCTATAGTTATTTCTCTCTGCCTAAGTAGCCTATATATTAGCTTAAGGGGTAAGGGGCTATGGTGTCTGCAGAAATATCTCTTCTTATAATACCTAACTTATCTGTGGTTATAGTTAACCACTAATTAGTGTTAGTTATACTAAGGGTTATTACACTAGTGCACAAATGGTTTAGTATAATAAGGTTAATAATAGTTAATAGCTAAGAGAGAGAAAAGAAAAAAAGAGAAAGAAGGAGAGGAATTTAGCTAGGAGAGAAAAGGGGGAAAAGTAAGTCTATAGTGCGGAGCCACTACAAGCGGTGCAAGGTCGCACGCGATGTAGCTAATCATATTACGTGCATCCCTTTTAGTGGACCTACCCTTAGCTACGGTCAGAGCTTTACACTCGTGTAGTGTAGTTTTTTTTGTAGTTTTTTTATTTAATTTTATATCTAGCTAGTTATTAAAGGTATTATCCTAAAGATCACGTGATCTTATAAAGTAAAATTCTAAGAAAAATACTATATATAAATGTGGGTCTGAAAGTGGGTCACGGTCCCACAAATTAGAAATACTACATTTGTAGTGTTTTTTTAGTGCCAAAATGTAGTGAAATGTAGTTTTTCTAATTTATGGCTTGAGGACCCACTTTTAGATCCACTTTTATATATAACTACATTGTAGTTTTTAAGTTAGCTATCTAAAAACCTAAGTTTTATATTAATATATATTTTCTAAGATTAGATATGAATTATTTGTTAGAAAAAAAAAAACTACAAGATGTAGTGTAGTGCAAAGCTCTGGCTACGGTTAGACTAACTATCGTCTAAAGTTCCGAAGGAAGCCACATTAACCTTAAAGATATATACTATTAGCTACGTATTTACGTAAGTAATAAATAGAAAATAGCTTTTTAGTATTAATATAGTTATTATAAGTATTTAGTTATGCCTTCTAGATTAGTTAATATGCCTATAACTTTTTAAGAGTATATTAATAATGCTCTTAAGGAGTATATTAATTTAATCTATATGGTATATCTAGATAATATCCTAATTTATAGCAGCGAAGTTACTGCTTATATAGGCTATATAAAATAGGTTTTATAAAAGCTTAGGGAGGTCAGCCTTTTTATTAACTTTATAAAGTGTAAATCTTTAGTTAAGGAGGTTAAATTCCTAGGATTTATTATATCTAAAGAAGGAATCTTAATAGAACTATTATAAGTCTAAGTAATAGTAATATAGCTAATACCTTATTATGTGTTTGATATTTAGTTATTTCTTAGTTTTACTAGATTTTACTAATATTTTATTAAAGCATATAGTAAAATAGTAATTCCCCTAACTAATTAACTTTAGGGTACTTAACTAGTAATATTTAAGCTAGAGCCTAATAAGCTAGCTATGTTTAGGGAGCTCTAATTTTAGTTTATTTTAATCTAATAGCTTTACTAAGAGTTAAGATAGATATATTAGGGTTTATAATTAGCGTTATCTTAATAATGTTAGTGCTAGGTTACTAGTACCTAGTTATATATATAAGTAAGAAACTTAATAATACTAAATTACATTATTTAATACTAGATACTAAGCAGAGTATTGCACTACAATGTGTAGTGTAGTGTAGTTTCTGTAGTGTAGTGTAGTAACTACACTACAAACTACACTAACTACAAGCTAAAAGAAACTACACTAACTACACTATAAATTTTTTTTACTTAAACTACACTAACGACAAACACTATAAATATAGTGTTAGGTAGAAAAAAAGTAGGACTTTTTATTAGTTATTATTATTATAAGGATTAAATAAAAGCTAGTTATGTAAAAGCTTTTATTATTACCTATTTTATCTAATTAGTTATATAATTTATAATATTATACTATTTTAAGGATTTTACTATAACTAGGGTTATACATAATATTATACCTTTTTAATAATACTATTATACTTAATACTTTATTTTACTAATATAACTTAGAGAAAACCCTTCTTATTATATTATTTACTATTATTACTAATTATTTTATATTTCTAGAAATTATTACTATTACTTTTAATTAAAAAAAATTAAATTAAATTAAATAAATAAAATAAACTACTAATAGACTACTAATAAACTTAATAGGAATAGTGTTAGTTCTACCAAGGAACGTAGCACTAGTACAACGTAAAGGGGTTTAATTTAATAAAGTTAATAATAGTTAATAGCTAAGA
>JFGW01000540.1:0-11421 GCA_000729825.1 Epichloe sp. AL9924
TTGTTGCCAGCCGGCAACTAGCTCCCTACATTTCAATACTTAATATTAAGTATAATGCTTTAAAATTAAGCTATTATAACTATATAATTAGCCTAAGGTATATCTTATCTTACACTATAGTCTTATATTTACTTATTTAGTGCTATATATAGTTTAAATAGTTTTATTATATTATCCTAACTAAGTCCTTTAGCAAGCACTAGTTTCTATTTAAAATAAATATAAAAATTACTAAATTATTTATTTTATTATTATATTAGCTAGTTAAGTTTTATAATAGCTAGCTTTTATTAATAAGGGTTATTAAATATTTCCTTTAAGTATATAAGGAAATAGTATAAGTTATAATAAAGAAAATATTCTTTCTTAAAGAAAAATATAACTTATACCTAAACCTTAAGTAATAAATTTTAGTATATAAAGTATTACTAGTTTTAATTCTCCTTAATAAATACCTTATTTATAAGTAACTTATAAGCTATAAGGCTTTTTTATACTAAAAATAAAACCCTTTTACTATTAAATAAAGGACTTATAAGTAAAAGCTTATATTTAAGTTAAGGTAATATAAGAGTTAAATTATACTTATTTATAAGGTAAGTAATTTACCTTACTTACTAATTAAATAATTCCTATAGTACTAATAATTTATTTATATTTATTTTATCTAATAGTAATAGTATATTTACTAGTTATTATATACTTATAATAAAGAATAATATATATAATAAACTAGCCTTATAGTTACTATATATAAGCGTTTAAAGTAAGAATATTATTCTTATAAAGGAAGGAAAGAACTATACTAGTAATTACACTAAACTTAGATTTATAGTAGCTTATATATAGCCTATGTGTAGTTTACGTATAGCCTTAACCTAGCCACACATAGCTTGTGTACTTTCCGGAGCTATACTTAACCCGAGCTTATAGCTCGAGTCCATAACATTAATTTAATAACTCTAATAAATCTAGGTCTTTAAACAAAGCCTACGATAAAACGCGATAATAAACGTAATGCGGGAAAATGCATTATTAAACAAAGAGGGGATGACAAGAGTGATGCCTGATATCTGAGGCTACGATGTGAGGCTGTGAATATCCTTAACAAGATCCACCAATGCTAGCTCTCGCTTGCATTACACCTTACAATTAACCATTAGGCTACGCGCGCGCGCTCACCTAACAATTATCCCTTCCCTCGTAAGGCTCGCCCTAAGCCAATGGCCCCGCAGTATGTAACCTTAGCTTGGATTAGGCCTGGATTCCGTGGCCTCTAAGATAATTAACTAATTGTGAACCCTGTAATTGTACCAAAATGATTGGGGTAATGATAATAGTTAATTATTATCTAGCTAGCTACTCGGGTTCTATAATTATTACTATCCTAATTATCTAATCCATTTCTCTACTTAATAGGCTAGGGGGGACTTTACAATGGTGTTAACCCTAACACCACATTTTTTTAACTATCATGATATTTTATCTTTCTCCAAGTCCACATAATTAGCTGTTCCCTATTCGGCCAAATCCTAAGTGTTTAATCTTAGTAGTTAAAGTTTCTCTTAGTAACAAATGTAGAGTTTTAAGTTATCTAAATAAATTTTCCTTATTATTCCTCCTTCTATAGGTTTAATCTTATATATTACTAAAGACACCTTTTAGATAATCTTAGATAACTTCCCCTATGTTTTATAAAACTTTCCTTTTAACTTATTTTCTTTATTTATCTTTTCTTATATAAGATTTCTTACCTTAAAGCTTTATCTAGGCTTTATAGTATTATCCTATTTATTCACTTTCTATATTTAAACTAATTCTTTTCTTTCCTCTTATAAATCTAGATTCCATAGGTTAGTTTCCTAGATTAGTTCTAAATTATCTATTATTCCTAGATTCTTAAAATCTAATAATTCTAGTTCTTTAACTCCTATATATTTCGTAAATAGTTTAAATCCTAACATAGACATTACTAGGCTTATCCTAATACTTATTATATATTAGTTATTAATTACTACTATAATGCTTAGGATAGCTTAATTCTATATATCTAGCAAAACTCTATCTCTCTTAATAGCTTACTTTATTAACTATCCTTTAATAAGTCTTATATTTTATTTAGCTAGTCCTATTAATAATAGGTATAAAACTAGTCTATATTTTATAGTAGTTCTATATTTATCTAAAGTAACTTAAAACATTAGGTTCTTAAAGTGTAAGCTATTATTATAATAAATTCTTCTTAGCTAACTAAATATTAGGCTCTAACTTTTATCCTAAGCTTATATAATAGAATCTCCTATAGCTTTAATATAGGATTATCTTAACATAAACCTTATTATATAGTCTATAGTAATTAGCACGTATATATCTCTATTCTTAGCTTTTAGGGTAATTAGACCTAAATAGTCTATTATAACTAGTCCCTATAGTTCTAATATTATAATAGTCTTTAGGTTTATCTAAGGAACTTATATTCTAGTTTATTAGTATACTAGGCATAATTAATAATAAGATTTTATATCTTTACTTCTATCTAGCTAAAAGTACTTTCTATAAAGTTTATATATTATAATTACTATTCTAAAGTATCCTTTAGTATTATAAGCTTCCTGTAATTTCTCTAGCACTTTATTTAGGAGTATATATTTTACTAATGCCTTATTAAATTCTAAATAATATAAAGTCTAGTTAAAAATCTAATATTTTAAGGATTAATATTACATAAGCTTCTATTATTTAGTATTTAAAAACTATAGTAAATAACACCTCCCTATACTATGTTAACTTAAACTATTTATAAAGTTCCTAGAAAAGCTTTTCTATTATATCCTTATTTAAACTTCCTCCCTCTAGTAAAACTAAGGTTATGTTTATTAAAACCATAATTAGTTAATCTCTAAAGGCTAGAGTAATGTTTACTCCTAATTTTCTTTCTATAGTAATTAGATTTAATCTTAAATAATCAGGGATTTAAGACATTCTATCCGCAATTTTTATAATCTTTATTATATTTAAGTAATAGATATATTCCATGTTTAACTCCTAGAGTATGTTTACCTAGCAGGCTACCTTTCTATAAACTTTAGACATATTTACTATTAAATTAATAATGCCTTTATAATCTATATATACCTTTAATAGATATAGTAAATAATCTAATAACTATCTTATTTCTTTTAAACCTACTATAATAGTAAGCATTTCCTTTTCTAGTATAGAATATCGTTTCTTAGCATCTCCTAGTTAATATAATATCTATATAATAATTCGTACTTTAGAGAAATTAGCGTTCATAATACTTATTCTAGGTTCTATATTTTCTATCTAAAATAATACTCCCCTAGTGCCTATATTAGACATATCTATAGCTATATAAAACTATATCCCTAGTTTAGCGCTAAATATAGTATTTATCTAGATACTTTTGTATATTTTTAATAATACTTATTAGGCCTCTAGTGTTTATTTTAGTTTCTCTCTTAGGACTTTCTCCTTTTAAATTAATAGCTTTCCTAATTTTATTTTCTTAGATATCTTATAAAAGAAAGCTCTTTTAATAGTAACCACTAAGTCTAATCTTCCTAGAATAAATTTGCGTATAAACAGAGTTAGATAGATAAGCATAAGTACTTTATCCTAGGTCTATAGTAGTTGTTTCTTAAACTACTTAGCTAAATTAGTAAATCTATTGCGATGTTTATGTGCTAGTCTTATTTTCCTGTCTTCTAGTAAGAATCTAATATATTTAACCTTAGAGGCAAATAAAGTAGTTTTATATTTACTTAACTTAATTAGGGCCTAAGCAATTCTTAGAACGTATCTCTTCTAGAGAAACTAGAAATAGTCCTCCTATATCTCTAAACCCATGTAATAATTATCTATATAAATAGAAAATAAAGTGTGTATATCTTCTATATACCCTAGAATTAATTTGCTTTTAGTACTATCCTAGAAAAACAAGTGTTTAAAGGTAAGATCCCTAAATCTAGTGTAAGTTACTAGTAACCTTATTAATCCTTAAGCTATATTATTATAGAAGTACATTCTATTTAGTTTAGAGAAAGCTATCTTATATTTATCTAGAGGGTAAACACTAATAGCTTAAAAACCATTTAAAGCATTAGTTTATAATAGAAACTTAAAGTAACTATAGTGAACTAAATCTAAGCTAGTATTTATATTATAATATAGATAACCTAATTTAATAGTTTTACTATTTATATCTCTAAAGTTATAAACCACTTAAAAAACCTTAGGTTTAGGTTTTAGGGTAAATATTATTAGTGCTACCTATTCTAAGTTCCCTTAGCAAATAATTCCCGCTCTCTCTATTACTAGAAAAACCTATTTTAAAAAATCCTAATAAGCCACTAAATACCTGTATTATTTGCGTCTGCTAGGCTTTGCTCCTAGGATTAAGGGGATGTGATATTTAAGGAGATTTATAGTATGAATATCTTTAAGCTTAGAAACAAAGCACTCTTTAAATATATAACATAATCACATAATTATTATTTACTAATTTTTATCTCCTATATAGTCTCCTAGCATAATATATAAATTCTTAAACTATAAAATAATAGTTTTAGGGGGTAAGGTTAATAATAGTTAGTTTATATAAAGATTTCGGAATCATAAGGGGTAGCCCTTAATTTCCTATTTTCCTATATAAATTAGTTTACTAGCCTATCTTACACTATCTTATATACCTATTTTATTGCCTATAGTGCACACTAATATACTACTCTTTAGATATTATAAATTAGCTAAGTTTACTAAATACCACCTACTAGTATTAGTTTCTTTCTCTAAGGCATATAACTTCTTATTTATATAGGGATTTCTGTTTTCTAAGGGAACCCCTTAATATTCTAATTTTATATATAAATTAGCATATGCGCGTGTTTGATTATATCTAACTTATATTAATCTCCTAACTCTATAACTAAGTCTTTAGAATACTATAACCTATCCTATGCTTTATAAGTTAAAACTTTATTTTAGTTATTTATATAGTGTTTTTCATTTCTCTAGGTAAACCCCTTAGTTTTCTATTTTCCTATATAAATTAGTCCTTCCTAATATCCATTAGTATCTAGCTTATGCTTATCTTACTATACTATTTAGTCTAAGCTAGCTAATATTTCTAAGAGGTCTAGATGCTCTTCTTCGCATCCTATTAAGTCTAATAATCTTTTATCCTCTTTAAGATTTTCTTTAATTAAGTCTAGTAGTTTAGACTTTATAATACTATATAAAGCGTTTCTATTCTATTCTCTCTTCTAAGCTACTTTATAGCGTTTAATTTAGCTCTATATAATCTTCTATTTATTAGTTATCTATTCTAATAGTGTTAGTCTAGTAAAGTAAGAGGGAAATTATTTTATTTCTATCTTATTAGTAGTTTTATTAGTAAAGCTATTTATTCTAAAAGTCTAAAACGGTTTCTATAGGACTATAGCGTTAGAGATTAAAGCTAATTTGTATCTTCCTAATAACGTTTTGTTATCTGTCTTAATTTCTATGTGGTCCTTATTAGAATTATCTAATCTATTATTATCTCTTAGGTCTGTTTTCTTTGTTTTAATTTCTATTCTCTTACTATTCTTAAATACTTCCTATTCTTCTTTCTCTATCTAAGCTAGCAATTCTTTATTTCTAGTTTTAGTAATGCGTTCTTCTAATATTCCCTCCTTCTAATATATACTTCATATCTAAGTTTTATTTATCTTTCATTTAGAGCTTATTTCTTCTTCCTTATCTAGTAGTATTAGATTAATTAATAAATCCTATGAATAATTACTAGTAATATTATTCGTGGTTCTTATTTTTTTAAATTCTCCTTATTAGTTTGTTTATATATCTCTATATTTATCCCCCTTAAGATTTCCTTAACTTCTTCTAAGATCTCTTAATTATCTTTTACAAACTCTATAGGTTCTTTAGGTTTAGTTCTCTTAGGAAGCTAACCTTGCTTATTTACTCTCTAAAATAAATCTAAGTATAGGTAAATTAGTAAAGTCTAAGTAACTTTATTTATACCCTTAATAGTTAACTTATCTTCTATATAATATTTAATAGCTTCTATTCTTCTTAGCTAGACTTTGCCTAGTAAAACATCCTAGTCTTACTAAACTAGCATAATATAACATTTTACTAGAGCTAGGATTCCCCTAGTAATAACCTATAAGTAAGTATAAAATGTAATCAGGTATTTAATGTTATTTATTATCTAAATAAATTATTTTTCCCTAAGTTAAACTAATATAAATCTAAATTTTACTAAGTACCCTTTGCTTACTAGTTCCACACTTAATCCTCTATTAATTAGAACTAAATCGTATTAATAACTCTTAATATATATTATAATATAACCTAGCGTAATTACCATATCTTTATTAGGTTTTATAATATTATTCTATGTAATTACTATATTTACTAATCCTAGGGTTAAGTTAGCCTTATAAGTTAGCTAAACTACTTCCTTAAATAGTTCTATAAGATTTATAATTATAGATTTTACCCCCTTACTCTTAGTCTTTTTTTAACACTATATTAAATAGCTTAGTTATTAGTAAATAATTAGGGCTAGCTAAAGTAACTAGAGAATGCTAATAGAAACTATTATATTCTCTAGATATTTTCCTAGGTTAAATATTAGAACTTAGTACTCTTTAGTTACTGTAATCTTTTCTAATTTTAACCTTTATTTTAAAGGTAAAGCTTCTTTTAGCATTATATCTTTTATTATTACCTTACAAGGCAAATTCAAAGCCACTAGGGCCTAGGAAAATCCTATAATCTAGTCTAAATAAAGTCTTATAGTAAGTAGTAATCTCTTAAATTCTTCTAGAGTTATTTCCTAAAGCGAACATATAGTATTAAAGGAAGACAGATTTTAGGTTTCCCTAGCTTCTTCTATATCTAGAATTTCCTTAACTTAATATTATGCTTATTTATCTAGAACTAGACCTAGCTTATTAGCTAGTTTAGTAATCTTTCTAGCTAGTCCCTGTGTTTATATAGGTTTTAAACTCTTCCCTTTTATCTTACTTAGGATTACTATATAAGCATAGTTTACTTTATTCTCTTCTTAGATATAACTTAGGGGTTAGTAGTTTAGTATAAAAGTATTAAGTGCTAAGAGTCTTTATATTAGTATAAAACTAGGCGGTGAAATTAGTTCTCTTTCTAGTCCTCTAATATAGTTAAATTAAATACAGTTATCTAGTTCTTATTAATATTCTCTCTGTATCTAGTACTTATCCCTAGTTTATTATTCCTAATGCCTTTTGAAATCCTCTAATAAGCATTTATCCTTACTAGAATAGTTATACCCTATATATCCCTATTCTCTATAGGAGAAACACTAGAAGAAATCTAGATCCTATTATTATCTATCTCCCTATGTTTATTTAATTACTAGCTTCCTAGGTAACTAGGGGGGATTATTAATAGTATATCTTCCCTATCCTAATTATCCATATAGCCTGGATAGTTCTCCTATAGCTTAGGCTTAGAACGCTTTAAGTTAATAGATAAGCTTTGCTATTTGTTTATCCCTCTTAATTTAAGCTTTAGAAGCTAGCTTATCCCTCTTAGCTTATTCTTCTATTTATATGTGAACTAGATTAGAATAATCTAGTATTATAGGATTATTACTAAGCCATAAGATCTTCTTAGAAGCTAATAATTAATAGTTATATAAAATAACCTTAAGATCTGATATTATAAGATCCTAGGAAGCCATTCCCTATGTCCATTTATTAGTTACATATAAACAATTTACTACTCTCTTTTATAGTTAAAGATCTAATTCCCTATCTGCTATATACATTATAAAGTTTATAAAGAGGACTTGCCTTACTTTTGCCCTACCTTTAATACTAGATATTTTACTCTTTAGATATAGGCATTTAATATCTCTCCCTTTTCTCTTATAAAATAATACACCTCTTATTACATTACTACTTCTAGGAGTAAGTTAGGTTTCTTAAACTTCTTTATAAACTTATCCTTTAGGATATTCTATTTTTAATCTTTATAGTCTAAGTCTTTATACTAGGTAGTGGCTTTTCCTCTTAAGCCTTAAATAAAGTTATAATATACTAGAGTTTTAGTATAATTAGGAATTTAAGCTATAGCTACTATAGCTAAGTAGTAGTCTATATAATCTTAAGCTAGACTATCTCTAGGATATTTAGAGAATGTCATTCCCCTAATATTATAAGATATTATTAGAGGCAGAGGGATATTTATAGTATTTATCTATCCTAAGTTTCTAGCGTTAGTAGTCTTAGGTAAATAGAGAGATAAAGCTAGGAAAAATAGTAAAATATCTTTAACTTAGGATAATATAATAGGTGATTTAGGATTAGGATTTAAGTAAAAAGGAGATAAAGCCTTTTCTAATTTAGAGTTAAAGTCTAAGTCTAAATCTTCTTATGTACGAATCTTAAGCGGTGAATTATTTATAAAAGAGGTTTGGATAGAAATCTTAGGAAAGCAAACAATAATTAAGGGTGATGAAATGAAGTAATGAAGTCCACTTAAGTTAGAATAGAAGAGTTTTTAATAAAGATTAACTAGAGTACGTCATAGCAAACTCTAGTTAGGATGAAGAATTAGGTTAAACTTAAAAACTTACTATAATAAAGTTCTCTATTAGGTTACCTACTGTCTAAAAGGAAAAGAAAAACCAAGTGTCCTCTAACATTAGAAAAAACCATCCTTATCTAATTTACTACCTTCCTATTTCCCTTTTACTAATCTTAACTTTAAACGTTAAGTACTCTCTATTTTTATAATAATTACCTCTCTAAACCTTCCTATTCTTAACTTTAAGGTTAATTCTATACCTTAGCGTATAGTGTAAAAACAAATCCACACTATACCCTTTAATTAGAAAATTAAATAAGTAATATTATAGAGATAAAAGCAAGGTAAAAGTAAGGCAGTAGTCTATACGCCCCCCCTTAGAATATAGTAGTGTAATTAACTCGCTAAACCATGGTTTTTAGAGTTAAGAGGTAGTTTAAAGCTTGCTTAAAGTTATAAGGTTTAACCCTCTTATTTAGTAATATTATACATTCCTATACTAGTGCCTTTTCTATAATAACACTAAGGATTATTATAAGTCTATAATTATTATTTAAGTTTAGTAATTAGTTACTATTTTATAGTAATAAATATAGTTATAAAATATTTAATCTAATACTTTATTTATATAAGGCCTTAAGTGCGTATAGCCTTATAGCCAGAGCATTGCACTACAATTGATTTGTAGTGTATTTTCTTTTTAACAAATAATACATATCTAATCTTAGAAAATATATAGAGATATAAAACTTCTTTTTTTAGATAGATAACTAGAAAACTACAATGTAGTTATATATAAAGGTGGGTCTAAAAGTGGGTATTTCGCGTGTAAATTAGAAAAACTACATTTCACTACATTTTAGCACTAAAATACACTACAAATGTAGTTTTTCTAATTTACGGGCGAGGGGTCCACTTTTAGACCCACTTCTATATATAGTATTTTTCTTAGGATTTATCTCTATAGGAATATATGATTTATAGGATAATATCTCTTATTATAAGCTAGCTATAAAATTGAATATAAAAACTACAAAACACACTACACTAACTACAAACAATGCTCTGCTTATAGCTAAGTCTGTTAAATACTGTTTACTAAGTTACATTTCTTAGTCTTAAGTGTAATTCTATAAGTCCTAAGAAGTTAGAAAATAATTCTATTATCTAAGCTTATCTATCCACTATTCTAGTTATAATCTATCTTAAGGGGGGATACTAGTGTTTTACTAAGTCTAAAAATAGTGATTTCTAAGGATAACTTTTGTGATTTAAACCTAATATCTTTAACTCTTTAAATTAATTTAAAGGGTTCGCTTATCTTAATATGTCTACCCTAAGATAAGACATCTAGGATAAATAGTAATCTTCTAATTAACACTAATTAATCGCATTCTCTTGCTAATCTCCTTATTCTAGGTTTATTTTATTATTATTTATTTATTAATTTAACCGTTTTATTAAAGGTTAGATTCTTTAAGGTTTTAGATTTCCTATTTATATCCTATCTAGGATTTTATTCTTATTAAATATAAAGTTTTTGTTTTTAGTATTCTAGCAAACTAGATATATCTAAGTCCTATAGTCCTTATTAATCACTATTTTATTATTTAAAGCTATTCCTAGCTACAGTTAGAATTAGTTCTTATCCGTTATTAGCAACCATAGCCTTATAGATTTAAACTCATTTTGTTTCTAACCGTAGCTATACTCTAGTAGCTTCTGTTAAGAATTCCGTTATATGTCCTAATTTTATAATTATTAGATTATTCGTTTGTCTGTCATTTAATTATTCCACACTTAATTCAAAGCTATTAAATTCTTCTAGTAAATAATTATTTAAAGTAAAAGTTTAGACTTATTAATAACGTAAGAAGGTCCTAGTCTTATTACGATATAATTGTACTAAAATAATTAGGGTAATGATAATAGTTAATTATTATCTAGCTAGCTACTCAGGTTCTATAATTATTACCATCCTAATTATCTAATCTATTTCTCCACTTAACAACCCCCAAGGCCTAGTACACCTAGTGCACGTGACCCCACAGGCGTAACCGTAACTGCACCGTACAGGCGTAACTATACCTGCCCTATCTCCTTGGGCGTGCTAAAGCTTGTGGAGTCACGTTAACTAGGGTCTATACGGACGTCCAAGTCAAAAGTCATGTCCCCTGCACAAGACCCACATATAGTGGGGAACCCACATATAGTAAGGTCCTAGTAATTCCGAAGAATAATCGATTTTATACTAAAACCTATATTTTTTAAAAGCTTATAATATAGAATATAGTTTGTAAATTTATTCCTTAAAATTCCTATTTTATATTGTTTTACTTAAAAAAATATTTAGTAAAAACCTAGCTTAGTAAGTATTTATTATAATATTTTATTTTAATTTTAAAGTTAAAGAAAATAAAACTTTTAAGTAAATCTATATCTTTATATAAATATACCTTTTAAACTCTTAAAAATAGGTATTAATTTTATTTAAATAGAAAAAGTATTTATTTATTTATTTAATATTTTAGATAATATTTTTCCTAACTAAGTCCTATACAGGCAATTGTACTCGTGTAATGTAATTGTTTTGTAATTGTTTTGTAATTGTTTTGTAATTGTTTTGTAATTGTTTTGTAATTGTTTTGTAATTGTTTTGTAATTGTTTTGTAATTGTTTTGTAATTGTTTTGTAATTATTTTGTAATTGTTTTGTAATTGTTTTGTTTATTTTTATATCTAACTTATAATGAAAGATATTATCCTAAGAATTACGTAATCTTATAGAGTAAATTTCTAAGAAAAATCCTATATATAAAAA
>JFGW01000541.1:0-11417 GCA_000729825.1 Epichloe sp. AL9924
ATTAGATTCCTCTTTAAAAGTTAGAGGAATTACTAGTTAGAGAGGTCTTTAGCGGTTAGAGGTCTTGTTAGATAGTTGGATTAATTAGTCTAACAACAGAAGACCTTATTAGTGGCAGAGACCTCTTTAGAAGACCTTCTATACATTAGATTCCTTGTTAAAGTCAGAGAAATCATTAGTTAGAGAGGTCTTTAGCGGTTAGAGGTCTTGTTAGATAGTTGGATTAATTAGTCTAACAACAGAAGACCTTATTAGTGGCAGAGACCTCTTTAGAAGACCTTCTATACATTAGATTCCTTGTTAAAGTCAGAGAAATCATTAGTTAGAGAGGTCTTTAGCGGTCAGAGGCCTTATCAGACAGTCGGATCAATTGGTCTAATAGAAGACCTAGCTAACGAAGGTCAGGTCAAAGGTCTGATTATAGAAGACCCGATTTATTAAAGGTCGAATTCGAAGGTCTAGATACTTGCCTCCCCAACGGATAGCTAAGCAAAAACTAGGGTATTAAATCGATTCAAGCTAGGGCAGGTCGGGAGATTAAAAATTAGGAAAAGAAGGTTGAAATTAGAAGGAAAGGTTAAAGCTAGAAACGAAGGTTAAAGCTAGAAAAGGTTAAAGCTAGAAAGGAAGGTTAAAAGGTTAGAAAGGAAGGGTTTAACCTAGCTAACCTAGGTTAAGAGGAAAAAGGTTATAATAGTCGCGATTAATTAACCTAACTATCTAACGGTTTTGACAATGTTAGATTAAATAATTGGATTAAAGGGATTCAATCTAACTAACCTGGATTAAAGGGAAAAGAGGTAAGAAGCTACTAATAATTATAATAATCATACAAGGGGATAACTAAAGGGGATAATAAGAGAGGCATTATTAGGAGAGGGTTATTATTAGATTTAACTGCAGGAGGTCTAATAGGACTATTCCCCGTTTCTCCACTATTTTTGTCGGGCAAAAACAACCACCCAAAAACAACGGATTTAACGATGATAATAAAGCTAACGAAACTAACGAAAATGACAATATTAACGATGTTAACGATTTCGATGACTTTGATGACGGAACCTAGATAACGGGATCTAGGTCTGCGATATTTGCGATCTATCGCGAGGATCTAAGCTACGAGAGGGTTCTGTTTGAGGGACTGTTATCTAGAGACAGGTTATTATAACAGCGAAGGTTTTCGATCCACGCCTAGGATCTAAGCTAGAAGGTCTTGTATTAATATCAGGTTATCTTATTAATTGAACAATCCAAGCCAAAGGCAACGAAGGGAGAGTTGATTTTCTATGAAAAGGGAGGGAATCTAGGGCTTTTATCTAGCTAGAAGGTCACATGACTAGGGATCCGATGTGGCCGAATTGATCCGACGGTCCGATAGATCTGACGAAGCCGAGGTCTAGAGGCCCGAGGTCTTGTGAGAGGTCTCGAGAGAGGTCTCGAGAGGTCTCAATCCTAGCCACACAATATTATATAGACTAAGCTATATATAGTCCTTAACCTAGAATCGCTTTACTAGCCTATAGCTACTATTTATCTCCTCCTATTACTACTACTAAATAAAAGCTATTATAGCTTATATTAAATCTATACTATCCTTTAGGTATTATAAGAAGGCCTAAGCCTTTCCCTTTACTAATATTATAAATAGTCTTATAGTAAATAACTCCTAAATTATAGGTATATTAAACCTATATAGGGCTATATTTACGCTTACTCTAGTTACTAATAAGTCCCTATTATTTAATACTAGTTAATAGGCTAGTAAATAGTCTAGCTATTTAAACTAGGAGAAAGATAGTATTACTTATAGAACTACTTATACCTCCTAGTTAGCTCTCTTTATGCTACTATTTATTTATAGGTAATATAATATAAAAAGTAATTATTATATACTAACTCCCCTATAGAGTTTAGTCTAGAAATTACTAAGCTAATCTAACCTATAGTCTATAATAATTTATGTAAGGAACCTATAGAAGCGCTACTAGTATGCTTAAATTATTTTACATATGCCTTAGCTACTATTAATATTATTACCTTTAACTAAATATACTTAGATAGCTAATTTATAATAACTATTAGGAACTATAGCTACTCTTAACCCTAGGCTAGAAGGTTAGTTATAAAGTTAATAGATATTTATAACTAGTACTTGTCTAGTAGTAGGATTAGTTTTAATAAGCCTTATTATAGTTACTAGCTCTTCCTCCCTCTATAATAGTAGTAGTTCTATATAAAATAAGCTATATCCTATAATATACTATCCTAATAAAAGTTCCTTTAAAGCGCCTTAAAAGTTATATTTTACCCTAGGTAACCTAATAAGGGTAAGTTATAAACCTATTATATTAATATTATAGTTAGTGGTTTCTATTTAGGAACCTATGTCTGCCCTTAGAATTAAAGCGCCTCTTTTACGCTAATCTAATAGTCTATAATTTACTTTCTTATATTAGTAGTATCTAGGAACTTCCTAGCCCCTATTACTACTACGTTAACCTATAACTTATAAGCTTTATCCTAGGTTATAGACTAGTCCTATAGGGATTAGAGGTGTCTATTTATAAACAATAACTTACTAGTAGGAAGACTCCTTAATAGGGCTAAACTAGTATTTATAATTACCCTCTCTATTACTATAATAGGCTTAAGGTATATATATAGTTATCCCCTCTTAAAGCTAAATTTTATAGGGCTTATTATAAATTAAATAATTAAGGTTTTTGCTCTATCTATTTCTAGCCTATCTAGATAATATTATAATAGTGTGTCTAGTTATTTTGCTTATATACCTAGCCTATATTATAGGTAGAAGTTAAAGAGTACTAGAGTCTTTGCCTATTATACCTATTATTCTAATATCTCCCTTAGCGCTATAAAGTACTTAAGGGTTTTATAGTCTATTAATATTATAAATAGTTTACTTATACTCTAAAGCTTTACTAACTATACCTTAAGGCAGGAAATAATTACTAGTAGTTCCTTATTATAGATAGTGTAATTCTATTAAGTAGCCTATAATTAAGCTAAATAGTAGGCCACTAGGTATAAGATATTATTATTACTAAACTAAGAGAGATAACCCCCTAATACTATACTAGAATAATCTACCTTTACTAATATATCTTTCTTAGGATCCTATTAAGTTAGGATTAGGTATAATATAAAGGCTACCTTTAATACCTTAAAAGCCTTATTATACTTCTCTATCTAGTAAAATAAGGCTCCTTTCTTTATTAAGTTAATTAAAGAGCTTACTAAGTCTAAGAATTTTAATATAAAATTATAGTAAAAGTTAGTAAACCTAAGAAACCTATAGACTTTATAGACCCTTATTAGTGCCTCCTAATCCTAAATTACTATAATCTTCTCCCTATCTAGGTAAATTACCTTCCCTACCTAGATAATAAACCTAAGATATTTAACCTCCTTAGTTATAAACATATATTTCTTAATATCTAGGTTTAGACTAGCTTACTATAGTCTAAATAGCATGCTATAAACCTTTTATATATAGTCCTTTTATAATTTACTTAAGTAAACTAGGATATTATTAAGATATATAATAATATAATTACCTAGGATACTGCTTAAGGCACTATTAATATACCTTTAAAAGGTTATAGGTATACTTACTAACCTAAAGGGGTATACTAATTACTTAAATAAACCAAACCTTATATAGAATGCTATCTAGTGTTCTTTACCTTTAGTAATATATGTATAGTAAAACGCTAATTATATATCTAGCTTTATAAACTACCTTACCTCTAATAATAAATATAGTGTTTCCTTTACTAATAATAAGGGGTAATAGTCTTATTCTATAATCTTATTTAGGGCGTAATAGTTTATATAAAACCTCTAACTACTACTAGGTTTCTTTACTAATAATACTAAGGCTACTGCTAATAATAAACTCGCTTAGATTTAACCCTTATTTATTAAGTTTATTACTTACTTTTAAATCTTAAGTAAATACTCCTAGGGTATATTATATAATAGTGCCTATAGTAGTTTAGGTTTATTTCTATCTATATTATACCTAAGGTAAATATAGTAGTCTAACTTTCCTTAGTATAGTAGTAGAATATTTGCCTTACTTTTCTAAAATAAATCCTTAAAGTCCTAAAGCTGTTAAATTCAAAAGAGTGGACCGATCCATCTGCACCTAGGATTATAAAGCCTTATGTATTTTAACAAAAGCGCCTCTAGTAAGGAAGTAAGAAGTTTCTTCTCTATAGCCTTTAGGGTTATATTAATTTATAAAATAAATATAATTTCCTATAGGCTTATAGCGTAAAGCTAAATATATTCCTTTTATCTCTTTACTTACTATACTATCCTAGTAAAGGTTAAACCTAAGATAAATATTATAGGTTAATTAACCTTTCTATTAACTATAGCCTAGATACGCAAACTATTTACTAATTTTACACACACCTATTAGTGTGTTATATCTAAGGTAATTTTATTTTATTTTATTTATAGTGTACTAAGGATAAGTTACCTTATTAGTCCTAGGATTATATATGCTATAATTAGCGTTTCCTATCTATCTAAATCTAACTAAAAACAAATAATATATAATATATATAATTATTTCTTATAGCTCTCTTTTCCCCCTTATTTTACACTAATAGCTATATAAACTAAACTCTTAGTTAGAAAAGGGAGGTATTCTAATTAAAGCTTTTAGACTAAGTATTTACTTATAGTAGTGTAGTAGTTATAGCCTATATTAACTTAAGTATTTATAAAGGTAGTTTTATTAATTAGAGTAAGAACTAAGAAAAGGAATAAATCTATATTATTCTAGATCTCTTTATAGTTCTTATTAGTAATAACTATATACTATAAAGCCTCTCTATACCTTCTTCTCCTATTCCCTATTAAATAACTTAATAATAAGGTTACTCTTTTCCTAACTATACTATAGACTTAATATCTAAGTCTATAAAAGTTATATTCTCTATATTATAAATATTAATAAAAGACTTCTTCTATAGCTAGATAGTAGGGTATAAAGAGCATACTATAATAAAATACTTAGAGAAGCTATATTATATATATTTCCCTTTATTATAGTGTATATTAAGTATATCTTAGGTAACCTATTTAGCCTATTTACTACCCCCTTTATTACCTAATCTTTAGTATCCTATAGACTTTCTAGAGCCTTATTAAGTCCCTATTATAGCTATAGATTAAATATCTATTATTAGCGTATTCTTATTATATACCTTAGTCTTATTTAGGTTAGGTGCCTAATTACTATATCTCTATATCTAGTGTCTTTTCTTTAATTAGTAAGACTTAATATCTAGTATAATGCTTTAATAGTAGGCTATTATAAAAATATAATTAGCCTAGGGTATATCCTAACCTATACTATAGTCCCTTATTTATTTATTAAGCACTATATATAGCTTAGATAACTTTACTAAGTCTAACTAATTAAGCCCCCTAACTAGAGCTAATTTCTATTTAAAATAAATATAAAAGTTACTAAATTACTTATTTTATTATTATATTAACTAATTAAGTTTTATAATAGCTAATTCCTATTAATAAGGGTTATTAAATATCTCCCTAAGGTATTTAAGAAGCTACTCTAGGTAATAGTTAAGTAAATAGCCCTTTTTAAAGAAAGGTATAATCTATGCCTATATATTCTTTACGCTAGATAGCTAATTAGGTAGCTAGTCCTAGTACTCTAACCACTTAGTTAAGAGGGAAAACCCTAAACTAGGAAGAAAAACCCCCTTATATCTATAAATAGGCTAGCGCTAACCCTCTTTTAGGTCTACGCTGCATTAGGTGTGGTTAACTATAGGTATTTAGTGCTAGCTTACGCTAGCCTTATCCCGTAGAAAATAAGAGAAAAGAAAAATATATAGTAATAAGCCTATCTAGCTCCCTTTAATACTAATCTAACCCTATTTTAACCTTACTCTATGCCTCTTACTCTATTCTATAGTAAAGTAAATTCTAATTTATAATAATAATTTACTTTTTATTTGCTTTACTCCTAGCTTCTCTAGTGCCTTACTTTTTAGCTAACTCTAGCCTAGTACTAGTCTAAATACCTTATAAAGTCTAAGCATATAGTTTTATTTGCTTATAGTAGGGGGTAGGTAGTTTAGGCCTAGTGCCTAGGCAGTTCTACTTCTAAATTACTTGTGCGCTATCTATACGTTTGTTTGTCCTGTGCTTCATTTTCCGGGCGATATTACGATTTATTCCCCCCCCCCCTCCTCTCGAGTATAAAAGAGGGCAATCTATGCCTATACCTTAGGAGATAGGTTCTAGTAAATAAAATACTACTAGTCCTATTTATTACTAATAAAATCCTTATTTATAAGTAACTTATAGGCTATTAGGCTTTTCTAAGCTATAAATAAAACCCTATTACTATTAAAGGGAGGCCTAGTAAGAAGGGGTTTTTAATTAGGCTAAATTAGTATAAGTACTATATTATACTTATTAGTTAAGTACTTAATTTACCTTACTTACTATTTAAGTAAGTATTATAATATTACTAACTTATTAGTATTTATCCTATCCTATAGTAATAGTATATTTACTAGTTAATATATTTCTATAGTAAAAAATAATATATATTAAGAACTAGCCTTATAGCTTTTACTTATAAGTATTTAAAGTAAGAATATTATTCTTATAAAAGAAAAAAGAAACTACACTAGTAGTTATATAGTGCCTAGATTTATAGTAACTTATATATAGCCTATATGTAGTTTATATATAGCCCTAACCTAGCTATATATAGTCCGCGTACTTTCTAGAGCTAGACTTAACCTAAGCTACACATAGTTCGCGTACTTTCCGGAGCTAGACTTAACCCAAGCTTATAGCTCGAGTCTATAACAGTAAGCTAAGAGGCAATAATTTAGCATGCGTATAAATAGGGCTATAGGGGCTCCCCTAAATACCCTAAATCTTTAATTTTTAATGGCAGACCTTCTAGCTAAATAAAGGGATAAATTATTTATAGTATCTAAAGCCCTAAATTATAGGGCTTAAGACTAAGAAAAGGGTGCTAAAGATAAGGAAAAGGCCCCTAAAGGTTAGAAGAAGAAGAAAGAAGGCTCTAAAGAAAATAAGGGCTTTTCTAATTCTAATAAGAAGAAGAAGAAGTAAAAGGGTTAAAAATTAGATAAAAAGGATAATAAAGACCTTATAGAAGGTTCTTTTATACTAGGTAGTTATAACCTTTCTAATAGAGCCCTTAATCTATATAAGAAACCTAGCTCTTATAAGACTAGTTATAAGAGCTCTAGTAATAGTAGCTCTAATTCTAGCTCTAGTAATTTAGATAATAAAAAATAAGAAATTAAAACCTTAAATAGTTTTAATTATTATAGTAAAGATATAAAAAAGGCCCTATTATATAATATAGGTTTAACTATATATATAGTTAATTCTAGGGAGGTCTTTAGGGATTATACCCCTTATAAAAAGAGGGAATCTAACCCTATTATAACTAGTAGTAATCCTATTTACGCTAAGAGCTATAGTAGTGCTATTTTTAAGGTCCTATATTAAAAGAACCCTAATAAATATAGGACCTTAGTGCTAAAAGATACTTTATATTTCCCTTAGCTTAATATTAATATAGTTAGTAGTCTTATATACTATATATCTAGTAGTTGCTTTATAAAAAACTATCTTTATCTTAAAGATAGGTCTTATATTACTACCCTAGATATAGAAAAACATGGTTTTTTCTTTTACATCAAAAACTAATCTACACCTAAGTTATATAAAGGGCCCTATAATAAATTATATTATATCTAACCTTTCACCTACAGTGCTTTTAGGGGTTAAAGCTACCCTATAGAGGTTCAAATTCCCTCTAAAAAGCCAGATTAGGCTTCTAATTTAAACAAAATTAACGAAAATAATAATAATATTAAAGAAATTATATGGGATAATTTAAGGGAATTAGTCCCTTCTTCTTTACCTATAGCCCTAGGTTAGGTCCCTTATAAATCTAAGGAAATAGATTTAAGGGTATTAGAAGGCCCTAGTAAAGGAAAAGGGTCCCTAATACCTCTCTAAGAGGCCTGTGGTTCTTAAGGGGCCTAGTAAGGGACTAGTAAAGAAGGCCCTAATCTAGATCCTAATTTAGGCTCTAAAGATCTTTAATATTAATAGTTATTAGAACTAGCTAGCCTATGGCATATATAATTAGGGCACCTAGGACTTCCTTTGTTAAAGAAAACTAGCCTTATTACTAAAGGAATCCCTGATTTTTCTAAAATTAAGGATAAGGACTTTAAATATATAGCTTATAATTAAGCTATAGCAGTTAGAAAACCTAGGAAATTAGCTATCCCTAACCCCCCTAGAGCTCTAGATTAAATAGAGGGGGATACGCTAAAAAATAGCCCTATTGTTACAGTATAAAAAGTAAGATAAAAGAGTGTGTAAAGGTTCTTCTTCAGATTTAACTAGCTAGAGGTCAGAGCTATCGTCTAATATAGGGGTTCTAGGTCACGTGCTAGCCACATCCGAGGTCTCGTGGCATTAACAGGCCACATCCTAAGATAATAGCCTAATTATTAATTCTAGCACGTAATAAATGCAAGTACCACAGAAAAAGAGATAGCTGTCCTAGCTATCTAATAAGATCTAATGAATTTACAATAAGCTAGGAAGCGGGCTCTTACAAGGGAATTTAGTTAGATAGATTGTTAGGTCCGGCGGTTATTAAATTGCTTATCAAATTAGTTATTAAATCGGTCATCAAATTGGTCATTGAATTGGTCATTGAATTGGTTATTGAATTGGTTATCGAATTAGTTGTTAGGTTAATAACTTAACCTACGGGATTTGTAACTATAGCGGTTAGATTAATAATTATAGAACTATACGTCTGATTTAAAGTGTAAGTCAATAGGGCGCTCTAAATTATAGTTAATTTAATTATCGGATTAATCGGATTAATTAGGTTAACGGTTAGATTAATAGTTTAATTAATAGTCTGAGTTGCTATTAGATTCGTACGGATAGTTACATTGATTAGGCTGATAGATCTAATAATTAATAGCTTGGCTAGTTAACGGGCGTTGCAGAGGGCTAGGCAACGAGCTTGTTAAGAACTAGCCTTATGGCTTCTACTTATAAGCGTTTAAAGTAAGAATATTATTCTTACAGAAGAAAAAAAGAACTACACTAGTAATTACATAGTGCCTAGATTTATAGTAACTTATGCGTGGCCTATGCGTAGTTCGCGTGTAGCCCTAACCTAGCTATATATAGTCCGCGTACTTTCTAGAGCTAGACTTAATCTAAGCCACATATAGTCCGCGTACTTTCCGGAGCCAGACTTGACCCGAGCTTATAGCTCGAGTCCATAACAGAGCTTTACAGAGGGCTAGGCAACGAGCTTTGCAGAGGGCGTTACAAAGGGTTAGGCAACGAGCTTTTCAGAGGGTTAGGCAACGAGCGTTGTAAAGGACGAATTCGGTCAGGCTATTAAATTCGGTTAGGCTATTAAATTTGGTTAGGCTGTTAAATTCGGTTAGGCTGTTAAATTAGCTAACGAATTGGCTGACGAATTTGCTAATAGGCTAGCTACTCTTTAAAGACTTCCTTAATAAGGTCTTCTAGCTATTAGAAGTTATTCTCTTCTATTGCAAGCTTCTGTTAAAGGTCCTAAATTTGCTACTATTGCTATTAAATCTACTGCTATAATTACTGCTCTAATTGCTACTGCTACTATAGATGACAGGTCCTTAGGTCCTAAAGATCCCGCTAGTGCTATTCTTGCTGCCACTAGAATTGCTAGACTAGCTGCTATTAAATCTGTTAATATTGCTAACTAGCTAGGCATAGGTCCTTAAGATGCTAAAAGACCTGATTTCTTAAAGGGAAGGTCTTCTAGCAGATGCCATAGGTTTAGCGTTAATAATCTTACTTATAAAGCTACTATAATTGCTATTACTTACACTAATCTAGCTAGTATAAGGGAAGCATTATATCTAGCAAGCTTTATTGGATTAGAATTGACAAATTTGTTAGATTTAACAGTCAGGTTAAAAGTTAACAAAGGTCAAAGGTCTTTAAATCAAAGGTCAAAGGTTAAAGGTCTTTAAATCGAAGGTCAAAGGTCTTTAAGTTAACGGACCAAAGGTCAAAGGTCTTCGGGTTAATTGAATTCGCACGATCAATTAATTCGAAGGTCAAAGGTCAAAGGTCTTTAAATCGAAGGTTAAGGGTCTTCAAGTCAAAGGTCTTTGAACATCGAAGAATCGAAGGTTAAAGGTCTTTAAGTCAACGGACCGAAGGTCAAAGGTCTTCAGGTTGATTAAATTCGCACGATCAATTGATTCGAAGGTCAAAGGTTAAAGGTCTTTAAAGGTCAACGAATCTGACGAGGTCGGATTAAAAATCAACGAATCTAACAGTTAGAACGAAGGTTAATAGTTCTAACGGTCGGATTAAAGGTTAACAAATTAAAGGCTAACGAATCTAACGAGGTTAGATTAAAAATTAACGAATCTAACGGTCAGAACGAAGGTTAACAGTTCTAATAGTCAGATTTAAAGGTTAATGAATCTAATAATAGGCGTAATGCCTAGGGGGAAACTATTAGGCCTAGTAAAAGGGATAGCTTAACAGGCTTAGTAAATTAGTTAATAAATAGTTAGTTTAGTGGCTTTTATTAGCAGTAAAAGCGCGACGTACGCAGCGGTTAGAGAGCAATTGCTACTAAATATTACGATATAGAATGTAAGATATAATGAGTGTGTGAAGGTTCTTCTTCAGATTTAACTAGCTAGAGGTTAGAGCTATCGTCTAATATAGGGGTTCTAGGTCACGTGCTAGCCATATCCGAGGTCTCGTGGCATTAACAGGCCACATCCTAAGATAACAGCCTAATTGTCAATTCTAGCACGTAACACCTATGCTATATAATAAATAGTTAATTTGCTTGTTCCTAGTTAATTAAAAGACTAGATATAAGTAGGTGTTCTTATTACCTAATAAGGAAGGCCTAACTATTTATAGGGCTATTAAGGGCTTCTTTAAAGGGCTTAAAAATTAACTAGGTTAATATCCTAGGCACCTTTACTTTAATAGGGGCTAGGAAATTAATTCTAGTTATTAAGCTTAGTTAAATACTAAAGGGATTAAATTTATAACTTCTAGTCCCTATATCTATAAGTAAAATAAATTATTAGAACGTTCTATTTGTACTATTTTAGATTAATTAAGGGCTACTATCTAGTAGGCAAAATTACCCTTATATCTATAGTGTTTTATATGACCTATAGTTATTAACCTAGTTAATATAACTACTAATACCATAAAGGATAAAAGCCCTAAACAACTGCTATCTAGGGAGCTAAATCAGCCCTATTGTTACGATATAAAATGTATGATAAAAT
>JFGW01000542.1:0-11275 GCA_000729825.1 Epichloe sp. AL9924
GTGCAGATGGATCAGTCCACTCTTTTGAATTCAATAGGTTATAAGCCCGGTAGCGCAGTGGTTAGGCCTACTGCAGCGTTTCGCCTACCATAGTGGAGCACTGCTTTACGAGGCAAGGTTACGAGTTTAAACCCTGCTAAAATAACTAAAAAATTCAATTGCTAGTATAAGCCTAAGACCTCTGTAGGGCACCTAGATGTGTAATTCTAGGGGGGTGTTAAAAATACATAAGGCTTTGTAATCCTAGGTGCAGATAGATTAGTCCACTCTTTTGAATTCAACAGGTTATAAGCCCGGTAGCGTAGTGGTTAGGCTTACTACAGCGTTTCGCCTACCACAGTGGAGCACAGCTCTGCGAGGCAAGGTTACGAGTTCGAACCCTGCCGAAATAACTAAAAAATTCAATTGCTAGTATAAGCCTAAGACCTCTATAGGGCACCTAGATATGCAATTCCAAGGGGGGTGTTAAAAATACATAAGGCTTTGTAATCCTAGGTGCAGATGGATTGGTCCACTCTTTTGAATTTAACAATAACTATTAGCTCTTTTTATAATTAAGGTTAATTATATATTAGGGGGGTATTATATTAGGAGCGTAGAGGTTAGAGATAGGATATTTATAATAGTGAATCTTTAGAGAACCCTTAGGCCACTCTAATAATAAAGAGGCTAGCTAGCTATAAGATAGCTATGTGTTTGTTAAGCGGGGTATTTATTAAGGATAGCGTATATTATATATAGTAGGTTAGAGATTAAAACCTTTATACACTAGGCCTTAGCTAGCATCTTTCTAGTGGTGACTGCGAATCTTAGCCTTCACTTCGTTTATATTAGACCCTGCGGTACAAGCCGTGACATAACTATTATTAACCTTATTAAATTAAACCCTTTATATACTAGTGTAATAACCCTTAGTATAACTGTTGAATTCAAAAGAGTGGACCGATCCATCTGCACCTAGGATTACAAAGCCTTATGTATTTTAACACCCCCCTAGAATTGCATATCCAGGTGCCCTATAGAGGTCTTAGGCTTATACTAGCAATTGAATTTTTCTTTAGTTATTTTGGCAGGGTTCGAACTCGCAACCTTGCCTCGCAGAGCAGTGCTCCACTGTGGTAAGCTAAAAGCGTAAGCTACGCTGCAGTGGGCTATAACCACTGCGCTACCGGGCTCATAACCTGTTGAATTCAAAAGAGTGGACCGATCCATCTGCACCTAGGATTACAAAGCCTTATGTATTTTAACAATAACTAATACTAATTAGTAGTTAACTATAACTATAAATAAGCTAGGTATTATAAAAAAAGATATTTCTATAAAAACTATAGCCCCTTACCCCTTAAGCTAATATATAGGCTATTTAGGTAGAGAGAAATAACTATAGAGTATACTAAAGGAAGAGACTAGAATCCTAATAATAGGCTTATTAGGCTTCTAAGAGATTAATTTATTAACCCTTAGGCCTTTAGGATATTTAGTTAATTATTATTCTTATTATTTATTATAAGAAAACTAACTAAATAACTAAATCTATTATTATAAGGTATTTTATTTAAACCTAATATTAAATATAACCCTTAGCTAAGCTAGCTAACTTATATAACCTCTCTTTCTTACCCTTTTTCTCTCTTTTATATATATATATAGTTAAGTTATTTCTACGTTTACGCTCTCTTAAGTTATCTCTAAGTTTGCGTTATCCTTATTACCTATTTTCCCTTTCTTTTACCTTATTATATTTACTATAATAATCCTATATTTCCTATATTCCTTTGGTTTTTTCTCTTAAAGAGCCTAGAAACTATTCTATTATAATTATAGTAATAATATTCCTTTTACTTATTTCCTTTTATTTTTCTATTTATTCCCTAGAATAAAATTAGATAGTAATATATCTTTAAAATAAACCTCTTAAGCCCTTTCCTATAAAAGTAAGATACCTTAAATACCTTCTAAATTAATCCCTAAGAGACTATTAGAGAATATACTACTAAAAAGACTATACCTATACTCTCTAGTACTTATAATAAAGTAAAAAGAACTTACCTAGCTAAATCTAAAGATTACTATATAGTATAAACTAAGTAATTAAATTACTAGGTTTATTTATACTAGCAAGCACTAATATTAAAGAGATAAGGACCTTTAGGAAAACTTTAAAGAAGACTTTAAGGGATAGTTAAAGGAGATATTTAGGAGAGCCTATAGTAACCTTATAAGAGAACTATAAAGCTCTCTATAAGATAATAGTGTTTATATTACTTAAGGCCCTAGAATTCTAATTACTACTATATTAGAATAAGTGCTTTAAAAAGAAGTAAAAATACTATAGTTAAAAGAGAGGTTATAATCTCCTAAGCTACCTTAAATATAACCCCTAGAGGTTATTACCCTAAAGATTTACCCTATTTATTCTATTACTTCTTAATACTAATAGGAATAGTATTTATAATCCCTATAAGAACCCTTATAATAATCTTAACTATTCTAAGACTTTAAGGATAATTAATATACTTAATCTTAGTAACTTACTTATTATTACCCTTCTTTAAATAAGTAAATTATAAAGAAAATCTCTAAACTTATAAAAATATATAAGAATAGTAACTATTATAGTAAGAAGCTATATAATTTTCCCTTACCTAAGATTATACTCTTTAAGAGTAAATATAATTAGATTAACCTCCCTAGATTTTACTTTAGTAAAGCTTTCTGTGGCTTCCTTCGGACGATAGTTAGTCTAACCGTGGCTAAAGGTAGGTCCACTAAAGGGATGCACGCAATGCGATTAGCTACATCGCGGGCAACCCCGCACCGCTTACAGTGGCTTCGCACTGCAAGACTTACTTTTCCCCCTTTTCCCTCCTAGCTAGATTCCTCTCCTTCTCTCTCTTCTCTTCTATTAATTAACTATTATTAACTTTATTAAATTAAACCCCCTTATATTATACTAGTGCTACATTCCTTTGTGGAACTAATACTAATTAGTGGTTAACTATAACTACAGATAAGCTAGGTATTATAGGAAGAGATATTCCTATAAACACTATAGCCCCTTACCCCTTAAGCTAATATACAGGCTATTTAGGCAAAGAGAAATAACTATAGAGTATGCTAAAGGAAGAGACTAGAATCCTAACTATAGGCTTATTAGGCTTCTAAGAGATTAATTTATTAACCCTTAGGCCTTTAGGATATTTAGTTAATTATTATTCTTATTATTTATTATAAGAAAACTAACTAGATAACTAAATCTATTACTATAAGGTATTTTATTTAAACCTAACATTAAACATAACACTTAGCTAAGCTAGCTAACCTATATAACCTCTTTTTTCTACCCCTTTTCTCCCTTCTTTATAGTTATTTACTATAACTATCTTAGCTTCTCTATATTTAGTATATATAATATAAAGGCAAAGAATTACCTCTAATCTTTATAACCTGTTTTTCCCCTTCTTTTGCCTTATTATATTTACTGTAATAAAGAGCCTAGAAACTACGCTATTATTATATAGCTATTTATTTAGTTTTTCCTCTAGAAAAGCCTAGAAACTATGCCATTATTATATAGCTATTTATTTGGTTTTTCCTCTAGAAGAGCCTATAAACTACGCTATTATTATATAGCTATTTATTTTACTATAATTATAGTAATAATGTTTCTTTTACTTATTCCCTTCTGTTTTTCTATTTATTTCCTAGAATAGAATTAGATAGTAGTATATCTTTAAAATAAACCACTTAAGCCCTTTCCTATAAGAGTAAGATACCTTAAATACCTTCTAAATTAATCCCTAAGAGACTATTAGAGGCTACGCTACTAAAAAGACTATAGCTATACTCTCTAGCACTTATAATAGAGTAAAAAGAACTTACCTAGCTAAATCTAGAGACTACTATGTAGTATAAACTAAGTGATTAAATTACTAGGTTTATTTACACTAGTAAGTACTAATATTAGAGAGATAAGGACCTTTAGGAGAACTTTAAAGAAGACTTTAAGGGATAGTTAAAGGAGATATTTAGGAAAGCCTATAGTAACCTTATAAGAGAACTATAAAGCTCTCTATAAGATAATAGTGTTTATATTACTTAAGGCCCTAGAATTCTAATTACTACTATATTAGAATAAGTGCTTTAAGAAGAAATAAAGATACTATAGTTAAAAAAGAAGTTATAATCTCCTAAGCTACCTTAAATATAACCCCTAGAGGTTATTACCCTAAAGATTTACCCTATTTATTCTATTACTCCTTAATACTAATAGGAATAGTATTTATAACCCCTATAAGAACCTTTATAATAATCTTAATTATTCTAAGACTTTAAGGATAATTAACGCGCTTAATCCTAGTAACTTACCTATTATTACCCTCCTTTAGATAAGTAAATTACAAAGAAAATCTCTAAACTTATAAAGATATATAAGGATAGTAACCATTATAGCGGGAAGCTATATAATTTCCTCTTACCTAAGATTACACTCTTTAAGAGTAAATATAATTAGATTAACCTCCCTAGATCTTACTTTAGTAAAGCTTTCCTTATTATACTAATAGGAGATACTAAATAATATTTTCTTAACTACTTATCTAGTAAGGGCCTTTCTTATAAAGGGATAATTACTAATATCTATTACTACTTTAAGACTAAAAGTAACTAATAGTTTTACTAATATAAATAAAGTAATATAACCCTTAAGAATATTATTACTTAAAACCCTAAGAAAAATAAGCTTAAGTGCCTTAAAATCCTATTAATTACTCTAAAGAAGGTTTATAAAGAACTATACCCTTTTAATATAGTAAATATAGGGCTCTATAAGCAGACCTTAAATATAGTCTCTAGTATTCTAGAATACTAGATAGTAAAGTATACATATACCCTAGGCTTTAAGAACCTTACTAGGGACCTCTATAAGTTAATTATAATTATAGAAAGTAATATAAGGAGTACCTAATACTACTAGTATTAAGATAAAGACTTATTAGAGGTAATGTTTATAGATTACTAATATAGCTAATAGAATTAGAGAGACTAAGGAAGAGAAGGTTATTATAGTAACTCTAGGTAACCTAAGTAATGCTTTATCTATAGTAAGAATAGCTACTAGTTATTAAACCACACTAATACTAAGTATTAGAAGGAGAAAGAGAGGTAGTAAGCTAGTAAGAATTATTACTTACCTCCTTTAGAAAGGAAGTTCTAAGTATTCCTTACTATATTTAAAGGTAATACTAATAATAAGATAAAGGAAGTAAAAGACTAGGAATTATAGCTTAAGACCTATACCTAGGTATAAGATAATAATAATAATAATATTAAGGAGAAGCTACTATTAAAGGCATATCTTAGTATTATATAGTTCTTTTATTTAGGTTTACTAATAATAGATAATGTTAATATACTTATAATACTTAAAAATTAGGCTCTTTAACATGCCTTACTTAAGTAAGAGCTATACCTTAAAGAGGCTTCTAATAAGGACTATTTAATCTATTATACCTCTAAAAAACGCTATTCTAAAGAAGTCTTTAGGGAAATCATACTAGATATAGGAGCCTTAGGCTAGTTAACTACTAGTTAGGTATAAGCAAAAGCCCTCTTAAGAGTAATGCTATTATTAGAGATTAAACCTTATAGCCTAGAAGTTATTAACTTTAGCGCTAGATTAGTAACTATATATAGTGTAATACACATGCTAATAAAGCTTAGTCTAATTAACTTCTATGTCCTTAATACTACTATGCCCTTTCTCTTTTCCCTAACTAATATAGACCTTATAAAGGTTAAGATAAATAACCTTACTAATGTGCTAATTTAAGGTAATAATTCTATACCTATTATATATAAATAGGGCTATCCTTAGTAGCTACTAGAGGTAAAAGAGACTACTATATTCTATCTATTAAAAGGAGAGATTTATTAACTTTACTAAAGATTTAGTTACCCTTTAATTTAATGCCTTATAAAGATCCTCTAATAGGCTAGTTATAACGTTAAATGCTATGTAATTAAGAAGCTTACTGAGGTCTATTATTATTATTAGATAAATAGAAAAGCTCCTAGGTATTTTAAATTTTACCTTAAAGATAACCACGACTTTAACTATAAAATCATTATTAATATTATACAAATTAATAGCTAACTAGTCCTTTATGTTATTAATTTAGTAACCTTATTCTAAGTGGCTTAATTCCTTAACCCTAAGAAGTAAAAAGCTTATAATATTTAGGATGCAATTAGGGAGTGCTAGATAGATACCTATCTAGGCCCTCTAGATTAGATTATTTATAATACTAGTAATAACTTTATCTTAGCTAAATTTAGGCATTATACCTATTTAATATTAATTAAGATTAATAAGATACTAATTAAAGCCTATAATAGTATTAGGAAGGTTAAAAGATACTATAGACCTCTTTGCTAGGCTTATAATATTATTATGGATTTAATTAGTAAAGAGATTACTCCTAAGTAGTAACTCTAAATAGCTATTAAAGCTATTAATAACTTAGTAAGTCTAGATAGCCTTATGCTTACACTACTAGTCTTTAGAGCCTATCTATAGATAATAGATAAGTTACTACTAAGCATCTCTAGTATTTAATAAGCTAAAGTAATTCAGAAGGTAACTAATAAAGTCCGCTACTACCTTACTAAGAGATAGGTCTATAAGGCCCTTAGTGCCTAGAATAGCCCTAATATATTTTCAATATATTAGCTACCACTATAGGCTAATGTATATATATAAAGAGAAAAAGGCAAATAGTATAGCCCTTATAAGCTACTTATAACTAATAAAGAGACCTATATAGTTAAGATACCCTATAGCCTAGCTAAGTTTTGCTCTATAGTAGTAAAGCTATACTATAAGGACCTATAATATAGGGGAGATAAGGAGGTAAGGCCCTAAGACCCTAGGGAAGGCATGCTTACTCTAGAGACCCCTTATAAAAAAGAGGACCTTTAGGGGGAGATAAGGGTAGCTAGGGGAGATAAGCTACTAGAGGGCCTAGGAGATATAAGGGTAGCTAGGGGAGATAAGTTATTAGAGGGCCTAGGAGATAGGCTAATAAAGGGTATAGGGGTAAAAGTAAAAGAAAAAGAAGCGCCCCTAGTAAAGAGGAAGTAAGGGAGGCTAAGGAAGAACCTTACTATTTAATTCTATATTAATAAGAGCGTAAAGAAGCCTAAAGAGGCTTATAAAGCTAAAGCAGCCCCTATAGGAAGCTATAAAGCTAATAGCCTTAATATAGTAAAAGCAAAGGCTATTAGGGCTAGGGCTTATAATCCTAAGAAAGCTATTAGACCTATAGAACCTTTTATGCTTATTAATAAAGACTAAGAGTAAGCGTTAATTAAAAAGATTATAGCTAGAGAAATACTAAATATAGTATTCCTTATAGTAAAGGAGAAAGCTAATTAAAACCTTACTCTTTAACTCTACTAAGAAGGAAAGATTATAACCCTAGGTAAGCCCTTTAAGTAGTCTAACTAGGCTAAAATTAATGCCTTATAGGCTTATAATATATTTAGATTTATAAGCTTTAACCTAGTAAAGCATAGAGGCTATAGGATCTTTAATTCTTATATAGTTAGAGAGATTAAAGGCAAGGGAATGGAATCACTATATAAGAAGTCTTGCCTTATTATATAAGGCTATAGTAATAAAGGCAAGGAGTCTATCCTAATGTAGTCACTAACTATATAATAAGTAAGTTAATAGCTAATTATAGCTATTGCTCTATTATTAAAGCGAAAAGGGATTTACCTTTAGATTTGCAATATTACGTAGGCCTATATTTAATTGCATACAAAGCTAAAGAGGCTAATTATTATGAGGTTACCTAAGCAGATTACATACCTCTTTCTAGAAGGTATAGTAATAGAGGTAATTAAGCCTCTTTATAGGATTATAAAGGCTAGAACCCACTAGTAAGTAATATACTTTTATTATTATAGGGATAATCTTAATATAATAACTTTAACCTATAATCCCTACCTACTTATTATAACTCTAAATAATAAGAATCTCTTTAGTATTATAGGAATATAGATAGATAATACCCTTAGTCTTAGTAATAATAAGTTCTTTAATAAGGAAGAAAAAGAGCTCTAGAAGGTAAAGTTTGTAGTAAAGGAAAAACAGTAACTATAATATACGAATCCCTTTATTTTTAATAGCTATATCCTAACCTAGAACGCTAATAACTCTCTAATCCTAACCTAAAAGGGCTAAAGTTAGAAGATTAAGGAAGTTAATCCTTAATTACTAATAGTAAAGCAAGATTATATAGAGCAATAAGCCTAAGGAAGCTATATTATAACTATATGCTAGCTAGAGGCATCTTATAACCTTTCTATTACCACATAACACTAAGAACCCTCTACTAATAACATTACATAACTTAATAAATGCCTTAAGTAGTAAATTAAGCATTAGTAGTAGGGATTATAGTATATTCCCTTAACTCTTAAGGAGGCAAAGCTCTTTATATTTGTAAATAGGTCCCTCGCTAATAATAAAGACCTTAGCTTATAGATTAGGTATGTAATTATAATTAGTAATAAGGTAATAAAGGATAATAATACCTTTACCTTAAAAGGTTATATTATTATATATAGCTTTATAAAGAGTAAGCGTATAACTTATAGCGCACTTATATCTAAGCTATATAGTATAGTTTAAGGTATAGATATTATATACGTAATATTTATAACTCTTTACCTAATCACAGACTAATTAAAGATACCTTAAATCCTAATAATTCTCTATACTAACTCCTTCTTGCTATATAAATACCTTATAAAGCTAGGTATAATAAAAGAGAGGTGGCTAATAATTAATATTATAGCCCTTTAATAGTTATATAAGAGAAGGGAGATCTATAAGGTTAGGTAAATTAATAGTGGTAACAATCTGGCTAATGCAATAATAAAAGCATCGCCAAATTTAACCCTTTTAACCTTAATTAATTCGAATAAATTAATGATTTATATAAAAGGCTAGGTTAAGAGACCTATAAGGTTAGGGGAAGGGGAGGACTAAGATAATAGGTTAGTAGGTATAGATTAAGGCGGCTAGGGTAATTAGAATAACTAAGGCTACGCTAGCTAATTAGAGTAGCGGATTCTTATAAAGGGATTTACTTATGTACACTTTCCTTTAATTTGATTTTTATTGCGTTTTTAGGCTCCTTTAGCCATAAGGAAAAGAGAGACTACTAGTGTAGCTTCCTTTAGATAATAGTTAGTCTAACTATAGCTAAAGGTAAGTCTACTAAAGGGATGTATATAATACGATTAGCTACATCGCGGGCAACCCTATACCGCTCGCAGTGGCTTCGCACTGCAAGACTTACTTTTCCCTCTTTTCCCTCCTAGCTAGATTCCTCTCCTTCTCTCTTTTCTCTTCTATTAATTAACTATTATTAACTTTATTAAATCAAACCCCCTTACGTTACACTAGTGCTACGTTCCTTCGTGGAACCAACACTTTCCTTATTATACTAATAGAAAATACTAAATAATCTTTCCTTAACTACCTATCTAGTAAAGGCCTTTCTTATAAAGAGAAAATTACTAATATTTATTATTACTTTAAGACTAAAAGTAACTAATAGTTTTACTAATATAAATAAAGTAATATAACCCTTAAGAATATTATTACTTAAAACCCTAAAAGTAAGCTTAAGTCCCTTAAGATTTTATTAATTACTTTAAAGAAAGTTTATAAAGAACTATACCCTTTTAATATAGTAAATATAAAGCTTTATAAGTAAATCTTAAATATAGTCTCTAGTATTTTAGAATATTAGATAGTAAAGTATATATATACTCTAGGCTTTAAGAACCTTACTAAAGACCTTTATAAGTTAATTATAATTATAGAAAGTAATATAAGAAGTATCTAATACTACTAGTATTAAGATAAAAACCTATTAAAGGTAATAATTATAGATTACTAATATAGCTAATAAAATTAGAGAGACTAAGGAAGAGAAAGTTATTATAGTAACTCTAAGTATCTTAAGTAATACTTTATTTATAGTAAGAATAGCTACTAGTTATTAAACTATACTAATACTAAGTATTAGAAGGAGAAAGAGAGGTAGTAAGCTAGTAAGAATTATTACTTACCTCCTTAAGAAGGGAAGTTCTAAGTATTCCTTACTATATTTAAAGGTAATAATAATACTAAAATAAAGAAAGTAAAAAACTAGGAGTCTTAACTTAAGACTTATACCTAGGCCTAAGATAATAATAATAATAATATTAAGGAGAAACTACTATTAAAGGCATATCTTAGTATTACTTAATTCTTCTATTTAGGATTACTAATAATAAATAATATTAATATACTTATAATACTTAAAAATTAAGTATTTTAATATACCTTACTTAAATAAAAACTATACCTTAAAGAGGCTTCTAATAAGGACTACTTAATTTATTATATATCTAAAGGATATTATTTTAAAGAGGTCTTTAAAGGAATAATACTAGATATAGGTACTTTAGGATAGTTAACTACTAGCCTAGTATAAGCTAAAGCCTTATTAAGATTAATACCTTTATTAAAAATTAAACCTTATAACCTAGAAGTTATTAACTTTAGTGCTAGATTAATAATTATATATAGCGTTATTTATATGCTAATAAAGCTTAGCTAAATTAACTTTTATATCCTTAATATTACTATACCTTTTCTCTTTTAACTTACTAATATAGATATTATAAAGGTTAAAGTTAATAATCTTACTAATATACTAATTTAGGATAATAAGACTATACCTATTATATATAAATAGGGATATCCTTAGTAGCTCCTAAAGGCAAGAGAAATAGCTGCTTTTTATCTTTTAAAAGGAAAGATATATTAACTTTACTAAAGATTTAATTATCCCTTAATTTAATAGCTTATAAAGACTCTTTAATAAGCTAGTTATAATATTAAACGCTATATAATTAAGAAGCTAACTAAAGTCTACTACTATTATTAAATAAATAGGAAAGCTCCTAGCTAATTTAAATTCTTAATTAAAGATAACTATAACTTTAACTATAAGATTATTATTAATATTATATAAATTAATAGCTAACTAGTCTATTATATTATTAATTTAGTAACCTTATTCTAAGTAGCCTAATTCCTTAACCCTAGGAAGTAAAAAGCTTATAATATTTAGAATATAATTAGGGAGTGCTAGATAAATACCTATCTAGGGCCCCTAGATTAGATTATTTATAACACTAGTAATTGTTG
>JFGW01000543.1:0-11218 GCA_000729825.1 Epichloe sp. AL9924
GCCCTTTTGCTTCTTTTTCTTCTTATTAGAATTAGAAGAGCCCTTATTTTCTTCAGAGCTTTCTTTCTTCTTCTTTTGACCTTTAGGGGCCTTTTCCTTGTCTTTACCACCCTTTTCTAGGTCTTTAGCCCTATAATTCAGGGCTTTGGATACCGTAGATGATTTATCCCTCTGTTCAGCTAGAAGGTCTGCCATCAGAAATTGAAGATTTAGGGCATCTAGGGGAGCCCCTATAGCCCTATTCGTACGCATGCTAAATCGTTGCCTCTCAGCCCACTGAGGGAAGGTTGATTTTAGGGATTGAAGATATTGATTAACCTGATCTATAGGATCAATCAGGACCCCTGAAATCGATAATCTAGCTAGTAGATTATTAAAGACTGCATTAAAGGCTTCTAAAGTCCCCTTAAAAACATGAAAATTCAGGTTATGAAATTCAGAATATAGGGACCCCCTCTGGATTTCAACGCTATGTGAATACTGCCGTACAAGTAAGTTATAGGCTTCTTCAGGTGATTTTTGCCAAGTTATAGCGGCTTAGGGGCCTTCTGTACAGCTATCCCTTAGTAACATAAGGATAATAGCTTAGTCAGCGTCCCCTAGCGCCCTAGAAATATCCGGATTATCTAGAAATTCAGGCATGCCTAAAGCTCTAAATTGGATAGCTAGGGCTTGTTTCCATTGATCGAAATTTTCAGCTCCTTTAAGCTTAGCAGTCTCTGGGAAGCTATAAACCCTCTTATTAAATTCCTTAATAATTGAATTATTAAAGGCAGCTTGTACAGAGCTAGATTCAGGGGCCTTATCTTGAATAGGCTGCTGAACTTGCTCCTGACTAGCAGGCTTAGTAGCTTCCACACCCTCCATGCCTCTATTATTAACAGCTATAGTCAAAGCCTCTAGCTTCTGTAATAATAGATCGATAGCATCTTGTTGCTTAATAACTTGCTCTTTTAGCTGGTTATTTAGAACCTCTTGCGCACTAAGATTAGGGGCTGAAGACCCCTGACCTTGTTGATTGGTATCCATCTTCCAATTTTATAGAAGGGAAGTCTTCTATAACCCACTAATTTTCCTTTTTATAGAAGGGAATAGCTTCTATCTCGCGGGTCCTTCCTTTTTTATAGAAGGGAAGTCTTCTATAACCGTACGCAAAGTGCACTAGAAAGAATTTTATAGTGATAGGCCGGGCTCGAACTCGTAACCTTGCCTCGCAGAGCAGTGCTCCACTGTGGTAAGCTAAAAGCGTAAGCTACGCTGCAGTGGGCTATAACCACTGCGCCACCGGGCTCATAACCTGTTGAATTCAAAAGAGTGAACCGATCCATCTGCACCTAGGATTACAAAGCCTTATGTATTTTTAACAATAAGTTCCCTTATAGCCCTTATATAAATAACCTTTATACTAAAGGAGAATATATATATGCCTTAGGCGTAAACTAGGCCTATGCCCCTTACTAAGTTACCTATTATTTATATATCTAGAAGACGCACCTCTATAGTGCTAACCTAAAACTCTATTATATATTTAAGTATTTTAAGAACCTTTTAGCTACTAAATAAGCTATTAAAACCCTAGCTATAAAGCAGACTATATCTATTAAGGGATAATACGCTATTCTAATAAAAACCTTTATCTATTACTAAAAGTAATTTAATAGTATATTAGCTATAGCTTAAATTAATCTAGCTAAGGCCTAATCTCTAGCTTTCTCTCCTATAGGTGCTACCTATACCTAGGGAGTATTTAAGGTATAGTAACTTATACTTGCTAATACTACCCCTACTTACTAGGGCTATAATAACCTAGCTACTGAATTTTTTTATAGTATATAAACTATAAATAATAACTTAACCTAGTTAATCTCCACATAGGAGTAGGGCAATGCCTAGGTATAATAAATATTAGCTAATACCTATATTCTAGCTAAAAACGTAGTAGCATTAGCCTATACTATAAAGGAGAAATGCTAATGCTATAAAGGAAATAGTAGTAGCCCCCCTCTTTCCTAATTAATTTTTATTTAGGTAGAAACTTAGCGCTAAAGTATACATGTACTAGAGGGAAACTAGTTATATTAATTTTCTATAGCTAAATTAAATTATACCCTTTTAGGGCTATTATTTATCTGTATATCGCCCTATTGTAACTTGAATTAATTAAGTGCCTCTATGTCTTACAAGCCTTCTAATAGTTCCTATATTAGCTAGATATAGCCTTTCTATTTAACTAAGATATTCTAGTTTAAACCTTAACCTAGCGCGTTTTTAGCTACTAAAATTTCCTTTACCTAAAACTCTAAGAGATTATTATTAGTATCTATTATAACTAGGTCTAGTAGTGGTTATTTATTAGCTAGTTTCTAACTTAGTAGAGGATTACCTACTGCATACTATACTAGGTTAATATAAAAGATAGGGTGTAGTCCTCTTAGGATATCTAGTTTAATAGTTAAAGGCATAGGGACCTTAAGCACCTTATATTTAGCTATAACCTAGTCTAACTTCTTATAAGGTTAGTTTATTTTAATATTATAAAGACTAAGCCACATATAGTCCCTAACCTAGAACTGCTTTACTAGCCTATAGCTACTATTTATCTCCTCTTATTACTACTACTAAATAAAAGCTATTATAGCCTATGTTAAATCTATGCTATCCTTTAGGTGCTATAAGAAGGCCTAAGCCCTTCCCTTTGCTAATATTATAAATAGTCCTGTGGTAAATAACTCCTAAATTATAGGCATATTAAACCTATATAGGGCTATGTTTACGCTTACTCTAGTTACTAATAAGTCCCTATTATTTAATACTAGTTAATAGGCTAGTAGGTGGTCTGGCTATTTAAACTAGGAGAAAGATAGTATTACGCGTAGAATAGCTTATACCTCCTAGTTAGCCCTCTCTATGCTACTATCTATTTATAGGTAGTGTAATATAAAAAGCAATTATTATATACCTACTCCCTTATAGAGTTTAGTCTAGAAATTACTAAGCTAATCTAACCTATAGTCTGTAATAATCTATATAAGGAACCTATAGAAGCGCCACTAGTAATACTTAAATTATTTTGCATATGCCTTAGCTACTATTAATATTATTACCTCTAACTAAACATACTTAGATAGCTAATCTATAATAACTATTAGGAACCTTAGCTACTCCTAACCCTAGGCTAGAAGGTTAGTTATAAAGTTAATAGATATTTGTAACTAGTACTTATCTAGCAGTGGGATTAGTTTTAATAAGCCTTGTTATAGTTACTAGTGTTAAAAATACATAAGGCTTTGTAATCCTAGGTGCAGAAGGATCGGTCCACTCTTTTGAATTCAACAACTAGCTCTTCCTCCCTCTATAATAGTAGCAGTTCTATATAAAATAAGCTACATCCTATAATATACTATCCTAATAGAAGTCCCTTTAAAGCGCCTTAAAAGTTATATTCCACCCTAGGTAACCTAATAAGGGTAAGTTATAAACCTATTATATTAATATTATAGTTAGTGGTTCCTATTTAGGAACCTATATTTGCCCTTAGAATTAAAGCGCCCCTTTTACGCTAATCTAATAGTTTATAATTTACTTTCTTATGTTAGTAGCATTTAGGAACTTCCTAGCCCCTATTGCCACTACATTAACCTATAACCTATAAGCTTTATCCTAGGTCATAGACTAGTCCTATAGGGATTAGAGGTGTTTATCTATAAATAATAACTTACTAGTAGGAAGACTCCTTAATAGGGCTAAACTAGTATCTATAATAACCCCCTCTATTACTATAATAGGCTTAAGGCAAACATGTGGTTATCCCCTCTTAAAGCTAAATTTCATAGGGCTTATTATAGATTAAATAATTAAGGTTTTTGCTCTATTTATTTCTAGCCTATCTAGATAATATTACAATAGCACGTCTAGTTATTCCGCTTATATACCTAGCCTATATTATAAGTAAAAGTTAAAGAGTGCTAGAGTCTCTGCCTATTATGCCTATTATTCTAATATCTCCCTTAGCGCCGTAAAGTACTTAAGGTTTTTATAGTTTATTAATATTATAAACGGTTTACTTACACTCTAAAGCTTTGCTAACTATGCCTTAAGGTAGGAAATAATTACTAGTAGTTCCTTATTATAAATAGTGTAATTCTATTAAGCAGCCTATAATTAAGCTAAATAGTAAGCCACTAGGTATAAGATACTATTATCACTAAACTAAGAGAGACAACCCCCTAATACTATACTAGAATAATCTGCCTTTACTAATGTGTCTTTCTTAGGATCCTATTAAGTTAGGATTAGGTATAATATAAAGGCTACCTTTAATACCTTAAAAGCCTTATTATACTCCTCTATCTAGTAAAATAGGGCTCCCTTCTTTATTAAGTTAATTAGAGGGCCTGCTAAGTCTAAGAACTTTAGTATAAAATTATAGTAAAAGTTAGTAAATCTAAGAAACCCGCAGACTCTATAGACCCTTATTAGCGCCTCCTAATCCTAAATTACTATAATCTTCTCCCTATCTAGGCGGATTACCTTCCTTACCTAGATAATAAACCTAAGGTATTTAACCTCCTTAGTTATAAACACATATTTCTTAATATCTAGGTTTAGACTAGCTTGCTATAGTCTAGATAGCACGCTATAAACCTTCTATATATAGTCCTTTTATAATTCGCTTAAGTAAACTAGGATATTATTAAGATACGCGGTAATATAATTACCTAGGATACTACTTAAGGCGCTATTAATATACCTTTAAAAGGTTATAGGTATGCCCGCTAACCTAAAGGGGCATACTAACTACTTAAATAAACTAAACCTTATATAAAATACTATCTAGTGTTCTTTGCCTTTAGTAATATGTATATAGTAAAACGCTAATTATATATTTAGCTTTATAAACTACCTTACCTTTAATAATAAACATAGTGTCTTCTTTACTAATAGTAAGGGATAATAGTCCTATTCTATAATCTTATTTAGGGCGCAATAGTCTATATAGAACCTCTAACTACTACTAGGTTTCTTTACTAATAACACTAGGGCTACTACTAATAATAAACTTACTTAGATCTAACCCTTATTTATTAAGTCTATTACTTACTTTTAAATCTTAAGTAAATGCTCCTAAGGCATATTATATAATAGTGCCTATAGTAAGTTAGGTTTGTTTCTATCCGTATTATGCCTAAGGCAAATATAGTAGTCTAACTTCCCTTAGTGTAGTAGTAGAATATTTACCTTACTTTCCTAAAATAAATCCTTAAAGTCCTAAAGCGCCTCTAGTAAGGAAGTAAGAAGCTCCTTCTCTATAGCCTTTAGGGTCGTATTAATTTGCAAAATAGATATAATTTCCTATAGGCTTATAGCGCAAAGCTAAATATGTTCCTTCTGTCTCTTTACTTGCTATACTATCCTAGCGAAGGTTAAACCTAAGATAGATATTATAGGTTAATTAACCTTTCTATTAACTATAGCCTAGATACGCAAACCATTTGCTAATTCTACGCATACCTATTAGTGTGTTATATCTAAGGTGATTTTATTCTATTCTATCTATGGTGTACTAAGGATAAGTTACCTTATTAGTCCTAGGATTATATATGCTATAATTAGCGTTTCCTATCTATCTAAATCTAACTAAAAACAAACAATATATAATATATATAATTATTTCTTATAGCTCTCTTTTCCCCCTTATTTTACACTAATAGCTATATAAACTAACCTCTTAGTTAGAAGAGGGAGGCGTTTTAATTAAAGCTTTTAGACTAAGCGTTTACTTATAGTAGCGTAGTAGTTATAGCCTATGTTAACTTAAGTATTTATAAAGGTAGTCTTATTAATTAAAGTAGGAACTAAGAAGGGGAATAAATCTATATTATTCTAGATCTCTTTATAGTCCTTATTAGTAATAACTATATACTATAAAGCCTCTCTATACCTTCTTTCCCTATCCCTTATTAAATAACTTAATAATAGGGTTACTCTTTTCCTAACTATACTATAGACTTAATATCTAAGTCTATAGAAGTTATATTCTCTATATTATAAATATTAATAGAAGATTTCTTTTATAGCTAGATAGCGGGGTATAAAGAGCATGCTATAATAAAATACTTAGAGAAGCTATATTATATATATTTCCCCTTGTTATAGCGCGTATTAAATATATCTTAGGTAACCTATTTAGCCTATTTACTACCCCCTTTATTACCTAACCTTTAGCGTCCTATAGACTTTCTAGAGCCTTATTAGGTCCTTATTATAGCTATAGATTAAATATCTATTATTAGCGTGTCCTTATTATATGCCTTAGTCTTATTTAGGTTAGGCGCCTAATTACTATATCTTTACATCTAGTGTCTTTTCTCTAATTAGTAGGACTTAATATCTAGTGTAATGCTTTAATAGTAAGCTATTGTAGAAACGTAATTAGCCTAGGGTATATCCTAACCTACGCTATAGTCTCTGATTTATTTATTAAGCGCTATACATAGCTTAGATAACTTTACTAAGTCTAACTAATTAAGCCCCCTAGCTAGAGCTAATTTCTATTTAAAATAAATATAGAAGTTACTAAATTGCTTATTTTGTTATTATATTAACTAATTAAGTTCTATAATAGCTAATTCCTATTAATAAGGGTTATTAAATATCTCCCTAAGGTATTTAAGAAACTACTCTAAGTAATAGTTAAGTAAATAGCCCTTTTTAAAGAAGGGTATAACCTATGCCTATACCTTAGGAGATAGGTTCTAGTAAATAAAACACTACTAGTCCTATTTATTACTAATAAAATCCTTATCTATAAGTAACTTATAAGCTATTAGGCTTTTCTAAGCTATAAATAAAACCCTATTACTATTAAAGGGGGGCCTAGTAAGAAGGGGTTTTTGCTTAGGCTAAATTAGTATAAGTGCTATATTATACTTATTAGTTAAGTACTTAATTTACCTTGCTTACTATTTAAGTAAGTATTATAATATTGCTAACTTATTAGTATTTATCCTATCCTATGGTAATAGTATATCCGCTAGTTAATATGTTTCTATAGTAAAGAATAATATATATTAAGAACTAGCCTTATAGCTTTTGCTTATAAGCGTTTAAAGTAAGAATATTATTCTTATAGAAGAAGAAAGGAACTACACTAGTAGTTACACAGCGCCTAGATTTATAGTAACTTATACGTAGCCTATGCGTGGTCTGTGTGTAGCCCTAACCTAGCTATATATAGTCTGCGTACTTTCCGAAGCTAGACTTAACCTAAGCTGCACACAGTCCGCGTACTTTCCGGAGCTAGACTTAACCTGAGCTTATAGCTCGAGTCCATAACAAAACCTACTCTTTAGTAAATCTCTATTAAGCTTAAGAAGAGGTTTTCTCTAGGGTAAGTTATTATTAAGTTAGAGGTCTTAGCAAAGTACATAGCTTACCTTAATAACACTAAACGCGTAAATATATAATTTAAGCGTTAGATTAAGTAATAGGGGAAGCTATACTAGAAAGCATTAATACATAAGATTAATAAGGTTTAGGGTCCTAATGTAATTCGCAACTTTATTATAGCTATTAGAGCGCGCTTTAACCCTAAATAGGCAAAAACTAAGATTATATAACTAGTATAGTTCTCTAACTCTTTTCCTAAAGATATAACTCTTTAAGGAATTACTTCTAAGTATATAAGATACTGCAGGGTAATGTAAGCTATAAGCTTAGCCTCTAGAAAAGGAAGCTATATAACTACCCTTAGGGAGCGCTCTAACTAAGGTAATAAAGGTTAAAAGAATAATAGTCTAAAGAAGTGCCCTTACTATATAGGAAAGGCACTAACTATATACTTTTAGTCTCCCTAAGTATACTATAGCTTATACTATATAGTAACTAGTAAGAAAGCTCTAGGATTTAAGCCTTCTATAAAAGTTAACTATAAGAAGGTTAAGGAACGCTATAAAAGCGCTAAATAGAAGAACCTATGCTCTAAGGTAATAAAGAATAGGTAGATAGTAAAAGGCATTAAGGATTATAAAGGAGAAAAGTTACCTAGTGCTATTATAGTAGTAATTATTAACCTAAAGATTCTTAAGAGAGTAATTCTAGCTTTAGGAAGCTATATTACGCTTAAGAATATAAGATATATGCTCTCTAAGAGCACTCTCTTTAATAACTATAGCGCTCTTCACATTGTAAATAATATTAGTTACTTTAAACCTAGCACCTTTAATAAAACATATAATAATTACCTTAAGGCTAGAATAACCTCCTTCTAGATTACTAGAAGAGGTACTTATGTGATTAAGAATATTTTTAACGGACTAAAGGGAGAGCTTATAGAAAGCCTTACCTTATATAACATTACACTTATGCCTGGTTTTTATATAAATATTATATTAGAGAGCCTTCTTTAGAAGAAGGGCGTTTAGTATTATAGAGCGGACTACTCCTTATACGTTAGACCCTTTTATAGAAGCTTATTATTAGTAAAGCTTTAGAGGAAGTATAATATTATTTTCCTTTAATATAAGCCTCTCTCTTCTTATAAAGGTCTTAAGTAAGTAGTAAATTTAGCTATAGCACTAGTAATCTTCTTAATAATTAATTTAGAAGTATATAATAACATATAATGCTTATAGCGTAGTTGCCTAAGCAGGGACCTGTGCCCTATATAAGCAAACCCTAAAGAGCTATAGTATCTTTATTCTAGGTACCTTAGTAAGGATGCTCTAGCTAAGAGTTACACTTATATAAGGGGAGTGCGATTATATAGAATAAAGCATAGGGACTATAAGATATATTCTCTTATTTATGCTTACTAAGTTATTTTAAGAAGACTACTAGAATATGCATTACTAAGGCCTTTTTAAAGAATCTATTAGGACCTTTAGAACTATAAGCCTAGTTATAATAGTATAAACTAGTTAATAGTTATAAAAGATAAGTTCTTAGGCATAATTTATATATATACGTTACCTAATAAATCGTAGGTAACGGTGTTTAATGTATTAATTTACCTTAAATAATAGGTTATAAGGCAATTTAGATTATTAATTGCAAAGATTAGGCAAGATTATAAAGGAGCTATTATTAGCTAATTTAAAGATATAATCTTTTAAATGTAAGCATGCTTATAAGGCATTAATCTTAAGCTTACGCCTTTATATACTTATAAACCTAATAGAGTTACGGAGAGGGCAAGGTAAATAATTATATTACAGTTAAATACAATACTTATAGGCGTAAGGCTACTACTAAATCTATAGTTAGAGAGCATATAAGCAGTAGTATACCTATATAATATAAGCCCTATTTAATAATCTAGGTAGAAAACACTATTAGAAACCCTAGAAACCTAGTTCTGTAATAATGCTTAGTTACTAATAAGGAAGCCTATAGCTAACCTAAGGCTAGATTAGAGCAGGTTACACGTATATAGCTATTACGCTTATTCTCTTTAAAGGGATTATAAAGCTAATAAACACAGACAGTTCTATAAGACAAATCCTAGGGGCTATATCAGATATCTAGTTAGGTACTTTACCTCTAATATATATTATATTTAGATACTAAGACTAGGAAAGGTTATAATAACAAGGAATGTTACATTTAATAATTTAATTTTTTATAATCTAGCTAAGGAAAGCGCAATAGACCTATTAATTAATAAGCTTAAAACGCGGTTCTAAGCCCTTAAAATAAACACTAAACTAGATAAAGAATTAAATCTTTTCCTTACACTAATTAAACCCTAAAAGGATTAGACTAAGAGTTTAAACTTAGGGGTAAAAGCTCTATAGACTTCTTAGCTAAAGGAAAGAGAAGCTATATACCTTAATAAGTAAATTAGACTTTAAATACCTTAGCTATTACTAGATCTAGTAATTAGAGAGTAGGAGACTCCTAATCTAGAAGCTTAGGAGAGTAAAAAGGAGCATAATACTCTAGATTTATATGCTTAAGAAAGTAATATAATAATAGATCTAATAAGTAGTAAGCAGGATACTACTACAAGGGCTTAGGAGAGCTAACGTCCTTATAAGGTTCTAGAACACTAAGTATATAATACTAAGGACTAAGTTATTAATAACTTAATAGGTAATTAACTACCTAAGCTAGTAAACAAAGCAGAGAAAAACTAGTAACAAGATAAACCTATAGGAGCAGATACTAGACTAGCTACCCGCGCGGAGGGCTTAAAGGGAGCTCTAGCTATATAGCTAGAAATTATAGAATAGAGTTTTAAAATAGTTACATATAAAGGTATATAAATAAGCTTAAGATTATAAATAAAGAGAGCACAGGGTAATATTCCTTCTTACGCTTAGCTAATAGGGAGAAAGAGAAAAGGACCTAATAAAGCTCTTATTAACAGCCTCTAGAACCTAAAGGATTTCTTTATTAAGTATAGGAAAACTAAGGAGGGAGACCCTTATAAGCTCTTTCTAGGAGATTAGGATTTTAAGCACTATAAAACTATGTTTTTAGTGATTAATGCGTATTATAATAAAGAAAATAGATTACACCTTAACCTAAAGAGAAAGGCAAGGACTATTTATTAATTAGACCTTACTAAACCTCTAAAGTTATATAAGAAAGCAAAGGACTATCTATTTAGAGAAGAATAGTTAAAGGCAATAAACAAAGAGATTAATAAGCTAAAAGAACAAGGAATATAGTAGTAAATAAAGTATTCTATAGCTTATTTAAAGCCACTACTATTAAAATAGGTGTTTTCTTATAAGTTTAATAAGAAGGGGATATTAGTCTGTTGCAAAGCGCGCTTATACATACGCGAAGACCTCTAAGATATCTCTATAATTAAACGCACCTATACTATAACACTTGCTACACACGTGTTCTATGTATTTATAGCTCTAGTCACTAGATTTAACTTAGAGACTAGGTAGTATAATATTAAGAATACCTTTCTTTACGCTAAATATAAAAAGGATAGAATACCTATAATATATAAACTCCCTAAAGGCTTTATAATACTTAGAGAATATATAGAATTACTTAAGGCTCTCTATAGATTAAGAGACTCCCTATAACTATAGTTTAAGGAATTAAGTAAGTTACTTAAGAAGCTTAGGCTTAAATTAAGTAAAGAGAAGCCCTACTTATTCTATATAAAAGATTAGACTATTTTCCTTATATTCTTTATAGATAATATTCTTATAGTATTTTATAAGGATAATAAAGAGATTACTAACCGTATTTC
>JFGW01000544.1:0-11107 GCA_000729825.1 Epichloe sp. AL9924
CCACCCTTTTCTAGGTCTTTAGCCCTATAATTCAGGGCTTTGGATACCGTAGATGATTTATCCCTCTGTTCAGCTAGAAGGTCTGCCATCAGAAATTGAAGATTTAGGGCATCTAGGGGAGCCCCTATAGCCCTATTTGTACGCATGCTAAATCGTTGCCTCTCAGCCCACTAAGGGAAGGTTAATTTTAGGGATTGAAGATATTGATTAACCTGATCTATAGGATCAATCAGGACCCCTGAAATCGATAATCTAGCTAGTAGATTATTAAAGACTGCATTAAAGGCTTCTAAAGTCCCCTTAAAACCATGAAAATTCAGGTTATGAAATTCAGAATATAGGGACCCCCTCTGGATTTCAACGCTATGTGAATACTGCCGTACAAGTAAATTATAGGCTTCTTCAGGTGATTTTTGCCAAGTTATAGCGGCTTGGGGGCCTTCTGTACAGCTATCCCTTAGTAACATAAGGATAATAGCTTGGTCAGCGTCCCCTAGCGCCCTAGAAATATCCGGATTATCTAGAAATTTAGGCATGCCTAAAGCTCTAAATTGGATAGCTAGGGCTTGTTTCCATTGATCGAAATTTTCAGCTCCTTTAAGCTTAGCAGTCTCTGGGAAGCTATAAACCCTCTTATTAAATTCCTTAATAATTAAATTATTAAAGGTAGCTTGTACAGAGCTAGATTCAGGGGCCTTATCTTGAATAGGCTGCTGAACTTGCTCCTGACTAGCAGGCTTAGTAGCTTCCACACCCTCCATGCCTCTATTATTAACAGCTATAGTCAAAGCCTCTAGCTTCTGTAATAATAGATCGATAGCATCTTGTTGCTTAATAACTTGCTCTTTTAGCTGGTTATTTAGAACCTCTTGCGCACTAAGATTAGGGGCTGAAGACCCCTGACCTTGTTGATTGGTATCCATCTTCCAATTTTATAGAAGGGAAGTCTTCTATAACCGTACGCAAAGTGCACTAGAAAGAATTTTATAGTGATAGGCCGGGCTTATAACCTATTGAAATGTAGGGAGCTAGTTGCCGGCTGGCAACAGCTGTACAGGTGTAGCTCTACGGTCGGGGACCAATAGAACCACCACGTTAAATATTCAACGCAACGCAACGGAAGGTTGTGGCAGTTATCAACTAATAAAATTCAATCTAGATGACTTTTACAATATCTTATATACCAATAGAATTGATTTTAGTGACGTTGTACGGGCAATGCGGCTGTTGGATTGAGAGGCCTAGCTATCTAGCTAGATTAAAAAGATCTTCTTCCTCTCGTATACCCACCGACCATATCAGTGGATCCGGGCTGCCAAAAGGGTCTTAAGGGCCACTTTTGATTTTCCGCAAAATTCATTTGTATGTAAAATCTAAAAAATCGACTCACCACCATACAAACTAGCAACCCACATGCACCAACTTTTGGTCTAAAAAATATTCCTACATAAAATAAAAGCCCTGTCTTCTAGCTTTAATTTACTATATGTGAAACTTTTGTACAACCTCTAGTTAAAGAGAAAATCGCTATCAAAGATAGCTATAGGGTAACCTATGTGTAGGGTAACCTGCTTACGTCACCCTAGCTTACCTAATTACTAGTGGCATAGTTGTGGCTACGCTTGTAGCCATAACGCAATTGAATAATCCACAATTGATTTGGATTAGTCATCCACACGGTCGGTCGCAGCTGTTGACAGCTGCGACGTAGCTATTGACAGCCACCTTCGCGACCGTTGACAGCTGCAGTGCAGCTGTCAGGCTTGCAATGCAAGCTAGTAATAAAAAGGTCCTTTGACTAGAAAAGGGCTAAAAATAGGTCTTATTTTTAACAATAGGGACCTAAGAATAGGGGGAAGCCCTCTCTTAATTAGAATGCACACACTTACTAAAGAACGCGTATACCTTTGTTTATACTTATAAGAGTAGTGGTTTAAGAAAAAGAGAATAGCCTTTTTACTTATAACTCCCTATAAGTTTATAAAGGTAACATATAATAAGACTATTATATATGCTATTATAGGAGTTATAAAAGATAAGTTTATTGCCCTTAAAGATAAAGAGAAGGCAAAAGCATATAGAACTATTGAAGATATCCCTAAGGAACTACATAAGTTTAAAGATATATTTGTATTAGATAAGGTAGGAAGCCTGCTATTAAGAAAGGAGACTAATCACGCGATTAACCTAATACCTAGGGCTACACCCCTATACGGACCGATTTACCCTCTCTCCTAAAGCGAGCTAAAGGAGCTCTGTGAATATATTAACAAAAACCTACAGAAAGGCTAGATAAGACCCTCTAAGAGCCCTATAGGCGTGCCTATCCTATTTATACTAAAGAAAGATAGAACGCTTTAACTATATATAGATTATTAGGGACTTAATAGAGTAACATAGAAGAATTACTATGCTCTCCCCCTGATTTTAGAGATCCTAGACTATTATTAAGGGGCTTACTACTTCTTAAAGATTAATATTAAGGATGCTTACTATTAAATTTATATTAAAGAGGGTGATAAGTAGAAGACTGCGTTTCGCACGCGTTATAAACACTACGAATATCTTATAATGCCCTTTAGGTTAATAAATGCCCTAGCTACTTTCTAAAGCTATATCCATAAAGCGCTTTATAGGCTAGTTAACACTATTTATGTAGTATATCTAGATAATATCCTTATCTTCTTAAAAACGTAGGAGGAGCACACTATATATATTAAGGAAGTCCTAGAATGTATAAGGTTAGTAAAGCTATATGCAAAACCCTTAAAGTATTTGTTTTACTAGGAGTTAGTGGAATTCCTAGGGTTTATCCTATTAGTTAATAGGATCTCAATAAATACGCGTAGAGTTAATATAATCTAAGATTAGAAGGAACCTATAAGCTTTAAGGATATGTAGTTATTTCTTAGATTCTATAACTTTTACTAACGGTTTATCTATAGATACTCTAGGATTGCGGCACCTTTACACGCGTTAATAAAAGGCAGTTAAAATAGTATTTAGACTAGGAAGTTTATATTTAGAGCGAAGGAATAGCTAGCGTTTAACTAGCTAAAAGACGCCTTTTAGCAAGCGCCTCTCCTCTATTATTATAACCTAAGTTAACTAGTGCGTATTAAGACAGATGCTTCTGTCTTTGCAATAGTAGGAATCCTGTCTTAATAGGATAATAAGGGCTATTAGCATCTAGTAGCCTTTTAGTTAAGGAAGTTTATAGACACTAAGTGTAATTACAGCATAGCTAATTAAGAGTTACTTACTATAGTAAAGTTATTTAAGCACTAGCAACACTACGTTAAAGGCATAGTAACTCTAGTGGAGGTCCTATTAGACTACTATAACTTACAGACCTTTATAAGGCAGTAAAAGCTAAATAGAAGGCAGGCTAAATAGTGTATATTCCTTTGCCCCTTCCACTTTATAATTAGGCATAAACTAGGGAAAAGCAACCTAGCAAATGCACTATTAAGGAGGTCTAATTATAAAGGCAAACCCCTAATAAATAGGGCACTTCTACTAGAACTTTAAAAGAAAATAGTAGCTACTAAAGAAGTAGTAGAAGAAGAGATACTAATATATTAAAGAAGACTAAGCATATTACTAGTCTTAGATATAAAGAGGCTTAATAAGATATCTTTAGGGAAGGAAAATACCCCGGCCCTTATAGAGAAAGCTCTAGAGGCTAGAGTAGCCTAGTTAAGAGGCTAGATAGCCACTGTAAATCCGGTGAAAGATTAGCTAAATAAGGGTGATTTCTAGGAGAAGGTAGTGTATATCTAAGACATTAGCGTAGTATAAGAGATATAGGGGGCTATTACATTACTAAATCCCTACTAATCTAAGGTAGATAAACCATTAGCGTAATTACTATAGAAGGCGTAGGATTAAGACCCGGATTTGCAGAGGCAGAATGGTAAGACTAATAACTCCCTAGCAAAAGGGAAGGGAAAGGCTAGTCTATAGTTACGTAGCGTAAGGGGTCTCCTAATGTACTAAGACTAGGTAGTTATTCCCTAGGAGCCTATCTTATAATAGGAGCTTCTATAGCTACACTATAATAATCTGCTAGTAGGTTACTTTAGGACTAAGCGCACTCTTAAGCTATTAAAGCATTACTTCTAGTAGCTAGCTATAAGTAAGTTTATTTTAGACTATATTATAAGCTATAGGGTTTGCTAATAGGTAGTAGCTAGACAGTATTACCTATATGAATACCTTAAATCACTGCTAATACTAAGGTAACCGTAGGCAGAGATCTTAATAGACTTTATCACAGGGTTACCTATTAGGCGAGCTAGTAAGCAAGAAACTAACGCAATCCTAGTGATTATAGACTAATTTACTAAGTACTCTGTCTTCCTACCTATGACTACTACTATTAATATAGCTAAATTAGCAAAGATTTTCTATAGGGAGATTAAACTACGATTTAGGGCACTAGAGGGCATTATATCTAACAGGGGATTAGTCTTTATAAGCTAATTCTAGTTAGACCTATGTTACCTGTTGTGCGTAAAGCGGAGGCTTTCTATAGCGTTTTACCCCTAAACTAATAGGCAAACAAAGAGAATAAACTAAGTGCTTAAGCATTACCTCTAATGCTTTATTGCAGAGAACTAGCAAATGTGGCTAAAGCTACTTCTAGTAGCCTAATTTACATGTAATAATGCAGTTAATAGGACTATAGGTTACTCTCTAAACTACTCCCTTATAGGATATTTACCTAAGTTTTGCCTAGCTCTTAGGGATAAGATTAAGGAAGGGGAGGTGCTAGAAGCCTATGCGCACATTATAAAGTTATATAAAGTCAGGGAGTAATTAAAGGAAAACTAGGCAAAAGCCACCAAAACCTAGGCAAAGTACTACAATAAGCGCCACTAGCTATTAACCTTAAAAAGAGGTAACTTTATAGTACTATTAGTAAAGAATATTAGACTTAAGGACGCGAAACAAAAGCTAACCCCTAGATTTATTAGACTGTTTTGAGTACTTAATGCCGTAGGAAAATAAGCGTACTAACTAGTATTACCTAAAAAATACAGTTAGCTACATAATGTATTCTATGTTAGTCTGCTAGAGCCATAGAATCGCCGCAAAGACACTAGGGATAAGGAAATGCTAATACTAGACCTTAAAGATAAAGAAGATAAGTACAAAGTGAAGGAAGTTAAGGACTATAGGAAGACCTATAAAGGCAACGAATACCTAGTGAAATAGAAGGATTAGCTAAGCGAATATAACTAATAGGTCCTAGCTAAAGATATAGAAAGCGCGTAACGCGCGATTTAGGCGTTTTACTAAAGCAAATCCTATAAGAATAGTAAGATATAAGCGAGTTATAGGCGAAGAGACATAACATTCCTGTAAAAAAGGCCTAGCCTTACTAGCCACTATTACACTCTAAACTAAGAAACCTTAGACTACTTACTAAAAAACAAATAAAAACACACCTAAAGAGTGGGAAAAGTTAAGGGAAACCCCTTTATTGTAGCCCCTTTATATAAAAGAACTATACCTCTACAAAGAAAGTACTTGCCCTAGTTCTTATCCTTACTAATTAGCTCCTATATTGCTTAGTAAAAGCAATGTTTCGTGATACCCTAGGGCATAAAACCTGGGTTATAAGACCTTAAACGCAAAATTACCTTTGCCTTTTAGGTATAGGAAAGTTCGTAATAGTTTAGCTATAAAAAGGTTAGTAAAGAGGTAGCGAAAAGAATTAGAGTACTTACTACCCCTAGGATAGGAGCTAGAAACATAGTAATAGAAAGTTACTAGCGGGAAATAATATACTAGTTATATAAAATTAATGCCTCCTACCCTAAGAAGTAAGCAAAAGACTAGTGTATAGGTAAGGAAGAGATAGACCTAATAGACCTTTATAGCCCTAGTAAGGCTAAACGCAACACAGTGTGCTATATTAGCATAATTAAACCCTAGCATTAGGTTTAGATAAGCCCTAGTAAAACCAAAGCGAGTTGCCTTAGAGAACATTTAGTCCTTAGGGTCTTCCTCATATAAGCCGCTAAGGGTAACTATAAGGGTTTGCGCCTAGTCTATTAAAGCTAGAAGATCTAAAAAGTCACCTTTTATAGTAGCTATAGCCTATATAGAGGCATTAGCAATAAAGGACTAAAAGACATAGGAATAGCAGTATACTTATAGTATTACAAGTATTACCACGCTTATAATATTAAATATAGCGTTTTAAATGTTTTGCTATTATAGTAGCAGCGGATAATTCTATAGGGAATTAATAGTTAATCTAGGGTAATTTAGGCTTAGATAGCGGGCTCTTCTTAAAGTTAGCGTATCTAGTGTGTAGATAGTGTATATAGGAGTATTCCTTTAAGGGAATATAGTCTAAATCTATAATAAAACTAAGGGGAGTAATAAGGGGAATGTAATAGTAACTTAAGATATTATAATAGTTTTGAAAAGTTAACTAAGGATACAGAGGTAAAAAGTACGTGATGTAATAGGGAGTTAAAGGCGAATTTGTACTTAAACGCTGTTGTTATTTGTTATTATTTTAATATAGCAGCTAGTTAGTAAATAGCTATATAGAAGCTAGCGAAAGCTATTTAGGAGCCTAGCTATAAGTAGGGGGATAATTATAAGGCCCCACTTATAACACAGGCGCACCACTAGCGCGCCCCGCAGACAGGCTGCACCCTAGGGCTAGGTTCACGTGACACTGGCGAGCCGCTAGCTATAAGCTAGCGACTTGCACGCACAACACACTTAGACCTAGCAAGCTTTAGTTAATATACCAGAGCCCCTATACCTCTTGCCTAGCTATCATTGTTCTCACAAAAAGACACTAGATATAGAGATAAGGTAACTAGGTACCTAACCTAAATAAGGCTAAGGTATAGGATAATAATACACTAATAATAAATATTTAATCTATAGCTATAATAAGGGCCTAGTAAGGATTTAGAAAGTCTATAGGATACTAAAAGTTAGGTAATAAAGGAGGTAATAAATAGGCTAAATAGGTTACCTAAGATATAATTAATATACACTATAATAAGGGTAAATATTTATAATATAGCTTCTCTAAGTATTTTACTATAGTATACTCCTTATATCTTATTATTTACCTATAGAAAAATTCTTTTATTAATATTTATAATATAAAGAATATAACTTCTATAGACTTAAATATTAAGTCTATAAAATAATTAGAAAAAGAGTAACCCTATTATTAAGTTATTTAATAGGAAACAAGGGAAGAAGATATAAAGAGGCTTTATAGTATATAGTTATTACTAATAAGGACTATAAAGAGATCTAGAATTGTTAGTTCCACCAAGGAACGTAGCACTAGTGCAACGTAAAGGGGTTTAATTTAATAAAGTTAATAATAGTTAATAGCTAAGAGAGAGAAGAGAAAAGAGAGAAAGAGAGAAATCTAGCTAGGAGAGAAAAGTAGGAAAAGTGGGTCTGCAGTGCGGAGCCACTGCGAGCGGTGTAGGGTCATATGCAATGTAGCTAATTGCATTGCGTGCATCCCTTTTAGTAGACCTACCCTTAGCTATAGTTAGACTAACTATTATCTAAAGGTCTAAAGGAAGCTACACTAGTAGTCTCTCTTTTTCCTTATAGCTAAAGGAGCCTAAAAACGTAATAAAAATTAAATTAAAGGAAAGTGTATATAAGTAAATCCCTTTATAAGAATCTATAGCTCTAATTAGCTAGCGTGGCCTTAGTTATTCTAATTAACCTAGCTACCTTAATCTATACTTACTAACTTATTATCTTAGTCCTCCCCTTTACCTAACCTTATAGGTCTCTTAACCTAGCCTTCTATATAAATTATTAAATTATTTAAATTAATTAAGGTTAAAAGGGTTAAATTTAGCAATACCTTTATTATCGCATTAGCTAGATTATTACTACTATTAATCTACCTAACCTTATAGATATCCCTTCTCTTATATAACTATTAAAGGGCTATAATATTAATTATTAGCCACTTCTCTTTTATTATACCTAGCTTTATAAGGTATTTATATAGTAAGAAGGAGTTAGTATAAAGAATTATTAGAATTTAAGGTATCTTTAATTAATCTATAATTAGGTAAAGAGTTATAGATATTATATACATAATATTAGCGCCTTAAACTATACTATATAGCTTAGATATAAGTGTGCTATAAGTTACATGCTTACTTTTTATAAAGCTATATATAATAATATTACCTTTTAAGGTAAAGGTATTATTATCCTTTATTACCTTATTACTAATTATAATTATATACCTGATCTATAAGCTAAGGTCTTTATTATTAGTAAGGGACTTATTTATAAATATAAAAAGCTTTGCCTCTTTAAGAGTTAAGGGAATATACTATAATCCCTACTACTAATGCTTAATTTACTACTTAAGGTATTTATTAAGTTATATAATATTATTAGTAGAGGGTTCTTAGTATTATATAGTAATAGAAAGGTTATAGGATACCTCTAGCTAGTATATAGTTATAATATAGCTTCCTTAGGCTTATTGCTCTATATAATCTTACTTTACTATTAGTAATTAGGGATTAACTTCCTTAATCTTCTAACTCTAACCCTTTTAGGTTAGGGTTAGTAAGTTATTAGCGCTTTAGGCTAGGATATAGCTATTAAAGATAAGGGGATTTATAGTTATTAGGCGTTATTTTTCTTTTACTATAAACTTTACCTTCTAGAGCTCTTTTTCTTCCTTATTAAAGAACTTATTATTACTAAGACTAAGGGTATTATCTATTTGCATTCCTATGATACTAAAGAGATTCTTATTATTTAGAGTTATAATAAGCAGGTAAGGATTATAGGTTAAAGTTTTTATATTAAGATTATCCCTATAATAACAAAAGTATATTACTTACTAGTGGGTTCTAGCCTTTATAATCCTATAAAGAGGCTTAATTACCTCTATTACTATGCCTTTTAGAAAGAGGTATATAATCTGCTTAGGTAACCTTATAATAATTAGCCTCTTTAGCTTTATATATAACTAAACGTAGGCCTATGTAATATTATAAATCTAAAGGTAAATACCTTTTTACTTTAATAATAAAGTAATAGCTATAATTAGCTATTAACTTGCTTGCTATATCATTAGTAACTATATTAGGATAGACTCTTTGCCTTTATTATTATAGCCTTATATAATAAGGTAAGACTTCTTATATAGTAATTCCATTCCCTTACTTTGAATCTCTCTAACTATATAAGAATTAAAGATCCTATAGCCTCTGTGTTTTACTAGGTTAAAGCTTGTAAATCTAAATATATTATAAGCCTATAAGGTATTAATTTTAGCCTAGTTAGACTACTTAAAGGGCTTGCCTAGGGTTATAATCTTTCCTTCTTAGTAAAGTTAGAGTAAGGTTCTAATTAGCTTTCTCCTTTATTATAAGGAATACTATGTTTAGTATTTCTCTAGCTATAATCTCTTTAATTAACGCTTTCTCTTAGTCTTTATTAATAAGTATTAAAGGTCCTATAAGTCTAATAGCTTCCTTAGGATTATAAGCCCTAGCCCTAATAGCCTTTGCTTTTACTATATAAAGGCTATTAGCTTTATAGCTTCCTATAGGGGCTGCTTTTATAGCCTTAAGATTAGCTATAGGGTCTTTAACTCTATAGCTTCTTATAGGGGTTACTTTAGCTTTATAAGCCTTTATAGGCTTTTCTATGCCCTTATTAATATAGAATTAAATAGTAAGGTTTTTTCTTAGCTTTCTTTACTTTCTCTTTACTAAGGGTACTTCTTTTTCTTTTACTTTTACCCTTATACCCTTTATTAGCTTATCTCCTAGGCCCTCTAGTAGCTTATCTCCCCTAGCTACCCTTATCTCCCTCTAAAGGTCCTCTTCTTTATAAGGGGTCTTTAGAGTAAGTATACCTTCCCTAGGGTCTTAGGGCTTTACCTCCTTATCTCCCCTATACTATAAGTCTTTATAGTATAGCTTTATTACTATAGAGTAAAACTTAGCTAGGCTATAGGGTATCTTAACTATATAGGTCTCTCTATTAGTTATAAGTAGCCTATAAGGGCTATGCTATTTACCTTTTTCTCTTTATATATATATATTAGCCTATAGTAGTAGCTAATATATTAGTAATATATTAAGGCTATTCTAGGCACTAAGGGCATTATAAACCTACCTCTTAGCTAGGTAGTAGTGGACTTTATTAGTTACCTTTTAAATTACTTTAGCCTATTAAATAATAGAGATACTTAGTAGTAAGTTATTTATTATTTATAGGTAGGCTCTAAAGACTAGTAGTATAGGCATAAGGCTATCTAGACTTACTAAGTTATTAATAGCTTTAATAGCTATTTAAAGCTATTACTTAAGTATAATCTCTCTTCTAATTAAATCTATAATAATATTATAAGCCTAGTAAAGAGGTCTATAGTATCTTTTAACTTTTCTAATACTATTATAAGCTTTAATAGGTATCTTATTAATCTTAATTAATATTAAGCAGGTATAATGCTTAAATTTAGCTAAAGTAAAGTTATTACTAGTATTATAAATAATCTAATCTAGAGGGCCTAGATACATATCTATCTAGCACTCCCTAATTATATCCCAAATATTATAAGCTTTTTGCTTCTTAGGGTTAAGGAATTAAGCTACTTAGAATAAGGTTACTAAATTAATAATATAAAGGACTAGTTAGCTATTAATTTGCATAATATTAATAATAATCTTGTAGTTAAAGTTATAGTTATCTTTAAGAGAGAATTTAAATTAGCTAGGAGCTTTTCTATTTATCTAATAATAATAATAGACTTTAGTAAGCTTCTTAATTACGCAGTGTTTAATATTATAGCTAGCCTATTAGAGGATCTTTATAAGGCATTAAATTAAAGGGTAACTAAACCTTTAGTAAAGTTAATAAATCTCTTCTTCTAATAAATAGAATATAGTAGTCTCTTCTACCTCTAGTAGCTAATAAGGATAGCCCTATTTACGCATAATAAGTATAGAATTATTACCTTAAATTAGTATATTAGTAAGGTTATTTACCTTAACCTTTATAAGGTTTATATTAGTTAGGGAAAAGAGAAAGAGTATAGTAGTTGTTAAAAATAAGA
>JFGW01000545.1:0-11053 GCA_000729825.1 Epichloe sp. AL9924
TCTTATTTTTAACACTATTAGTAAAGAATATTAGACTTAAGAACATAAAATAGAAGCTAACCCCTAGATTTATTAGACTATTTTAAGTACTTAATACTATAGGAAAATAAGCATACTAACTAGTATTACCTAAAAAGTATAGTTAGCTACATAATATATTCTATATTAGTTTACTAGAACTATAGAATTACTATAAAGACACTAGGGATAAGGAAATACTAATACTAGACCTTAAAGATAAAGAAAATAAGTATAAAAGGAAGTTAAAGACTATAGAAAGACCTATAAAGGTAATAAATACCTAGTAAAATAAAAGGATTAGCTAAGTAAATATAACTAATAAGTCCTAGCTAAAGATATAGAAGGCATATAATATATAATTTAGGCGTTTCACTAAAGTAAATCCTATAAGAGAGATAGTAAGATATAAGTAAGTTATAGGTAAAGAGATATAATATTCCTATAAAAAAGGCCTAGCCTTACTAGCTACTATTACACTCTAAACTAAGAAACCTTAGACTACCTACTAAAAAATAAATAAAAACATGCCTATAGAGTAGGGAGACTTAAAGGAAACCCCTTTATTATAGCCCCTTTATATAAAAGAACTATACCTCTATAAAAAAGGTACTTGCCCTAGTCCTTATTCTTACTAATTAGCTCCTGTATTGCTTAGTAAAAGCAATACTTAGCAATACCCTAAGGTATAAAACCTAGGTTATAAGACCTTAGATATAAAGTTACCTTTACCTTCTAGGCATGGGAAAGTTTATAATAGTTTAGCTATGAAAAGGTTAGTAAAGAGATAGTAAAAAGGATTAGAGTACTTACTACCCCTAGGATAGAAGCTAGAAATATAGTAATAGAAAGTTACTAGTAGGAAATAATATACTAGTTATATAAAATTAATACCTCCTACCCTAAGAAATAAGCAAAAGACTAGTATATAGGTAAGGAAGAGATAGACCTAATAGACCTTTATAGCCCTAGTAAGGCTAAACGTAACATAGTATGCTATATTAGCATAATTAAACCCTAGTATTAAATTTAGATAAGCCCTAGTAAAACTAAAGTAAGTTACCTTAGAGAACATTTAGTCCTTTAGGTCTTCCTTATATAAGCTACTAAGGGTAACTATAAGGGTTTATGCCTAGTCTATTAGGGCTAAAAAATCTAAAAAGTCACCTTTTATAGTAGCTATAGCCTACATAAAGACATTAGTAATAAGGGACTAAAAGATATAGGAATAGTGATATACATATAGTGTTATAAGTGTTACTACGCTTATAATATTAAATATAGTATTTTAAATATTTTACTATTATAGTAGTAGTAGATAATTCTATAGGGAATTAATAGTTAATCTAGGGTAATTTAGGCTTAGATAGCGGGCTTTTCTTAAAGTTAGTGTATCTAGTGTATAGATAATGTATATAGGAATATTCCTTTAAGGGAATATAGTCTAAGTCTATAGTAAAAGTAAGGTAATTAGTAAGGGGAATATAATAGTAGCTTAAGGTATTATAATAGTTTTAAAAAGTTAACTAGGGATATAGAGGTAAAAAGTACATAATATAATAGGGAGTTAAAGGCAAATTTATACTTAAACACTATTATTATTTATTATTATTTTAATATAGTAGCTAGTTAGTAAACAGCTATATAGAAGCTAGTGGAAGCTATTTAGGAGCCTGGCTATAAGTAAGGGGATAATTATAAGGCCCCACTTATAACATAGGCACACTACTAGCGTGCCCTGCGGACAGGCCACACCCTAGGGCTAGGTCTACGTAACACTAGCAAGCCACTAGCTATAAGCCAGCAACCCGCACGCATAACACACTTAGACCTAGCAAGCTTCAGTTAATATACTAGAGCCCCCATACCTCTTGCCTAGCTATCATTGTTCTCACAACTATCTATTAAATATATTTACATAGAATTATTCTAAATAGTTAACCAAGATTACTAAATAAATTCGCTAATTATCTAGTATATCTAGCTTATATTATTTTCCTAACCGCTGCCTTATTCCTCCTTAGGGACTAGGATAGCCTCCTTAATAATCTTAGCCTTACCCTTAGCAGGTAGGGCAGTAAGTAAGAGATAGTTTGCCTCTATAGCTTGCGTGTCTAACTAATAAAACCAATAGATAATCTTAGAATAATAATCTTTAGTAAATCTAGATCTAGACTAGTCTAGGCCTACTATAGTAGCACTTTGCTTTTTCTTACTATAATTCTTAGCATAAAGCTTCTTAACCTAGTTAATATAGTTTACTAGGACCTAAAATAAAAAGACATTAGCCCTAGACTAGAGCTACTACCACATTACTATAGAACTACTTATATTACCCCTAGTAACTATACTAGCCTAAGTCTTAACTAGCTAATAGTATTTAGTTTACTAGCTAGTAATATTTAGGGCAAAAACAGATTAGTACTAGACTAAGCCTAGAGTAAGGGTAATTACTATTATTACCTTAGAATACCCGCTATTCTAAACCTAATAGTTAAAATATATATTAGTAGCTATACCTTTATATTCTAAATTAGCCTTACTCCTAGACTAGAACTAACCTAACTTACTAGTAATATTATAGTACTAATACCCTAGGCAGTTAACTAAGCAGGACTTATAAGAGATATATTAGATATTTTATAGCTTACCTAACGATCTTAGATTAGGCCTAGAATAGGTATAAAATAGGGGCAGAAGTAACCTACCTCTAAATTCTTTGCTATAGCCTACTCTAATTACTTTAGAGTTAGGGACTTCCTTAGATATTGCTCTAAAGTTATAGTTTCCTAGGCAGATTAGAGCTAGAATAGCACTAATAATAGAATACTTATAGGACCTAGCGCTATCTTACTAGAATTATTTATTTTTTATACTAAATATTAGCATTTAAACTAACTCTAGACTAGAAAAGCCTTAAATAGCTTTAAGAAGGAGAAGGAAGAAAAAGAACCTATAGGAAGTTTAATAAAGGAAAAGAAAAGAGATTAGAACCTTATAGGGGGAAGAGCTCTCTCTTATACTTATATAGAGGGGGGGGTTAATCTAAAATACTACTTAAAAAACAAAGTATAAGATATTTAATTAAATAGATAGTATATAAATAAACTAGGTATAGTACTAACTAGGCACTAAACCTAAACTGCCTGCCCCTTATTATATATAAATAAAACTAGGTGCTTAGACTTTATAAGACACCTAGCCTAGTTTAAGGTTAGAGTTAGCTAAAAAGTAAGGCCCTAGAGGAGTTAGTATAAAAGTAAATAAGAAGTAAATTACTATTATAAATTAGAATTTACTACACTATAGGATATAGTAAAAAGACATAGAATAAGCGTAGAGCAGGACTAGATTAGTGTTAATAGGAGCTAGAAATACCTATTATTACACGCTTTTTTTTAAATTTTTTTTTTCCTTTTCTATTTTCTATAGGATAAGGCTAGCGTAAGCTAGCGTAAGCTAGCGCTAAACACCTATAACTAGTCATATCTAACGCGGCGCAGGCTTACGAGAGGGCTAGTGCTAACCTAAACACAGACGTAAGGGGGTTTTTCTTCCTAATTTAGGGTTTTCCCTCTTGACGAAGCAGCAGGAGTACTAGGACTAGCTATATAACTTAGCTATCTAGCGTAAATAATATATATATAGTTAGTATCCTATATGTTAGCCTTAAGTATTAAATCCTTTACGTATATTTAATCCTTATTAAAGGTCTTTAAACTATTAATTAGCTATTTATTAGTACCTATCTCTTGCCTAACTAGTAATTATTAACTCTCTCTCTCTAATTTATATTAGAAACTAATTAATTATTATATCCGCTAATAGTAGCGTAATAATTATCTAAATCTCTAAATTAAATACCTAGTAGACTGTTTATAGTTATATAATATTATCTTAATAACACGCTCTTATATCCCGCAGTAAATTATATATAAAGATTATAATATCTTCTTTATTATAATACTTCTGCAAAGAGTATTATGTACTCTTATTCCTATTTAAAGCTATAGATTATAGTTCTTAGAACCTTTTAATAAGGCATACGCAAATTGTCTTTAGTAATACCTCTCAAAGCAATTCCCGCTCTAATAGCGTTAATAGATAACTATACTAATTAAAAGCTTATCCTTATAGATATAATATCTATATATCTTTCACTAGTTTTCCTAACTAGCTAGCTACTATATTTTCTAAGCGTTATGTAAATACTAGCATATATTTATAGATGATTATTATGGATTTCGCGTCTACTATAATTCCCTAACCTTTCTTATCTTTAACGCCTAGATTAAAAAATCTAATATCTGCCGCTCTTAATAACAATTACACCATAGGTATTGTTTCTATCTATAGACTAGGTAACTATTGCTCCTGTCCTTGCTAGATAAACTATAGTAAGGCATAATTTATACTTGTATTTTCCTAGAATAGATAAATTATTATCTGTTTTATATTAATATTATCTAAGGCTTGTGGGTTTAATAATTATCGTTAATCCGGTGGTAGCCCCTGCCCTATTATTAATAGTCATTAGTCTATCGTGTTCTAATCTTATAATATCTAGTTATATAATCTTAATAATAATCTAGAATCTGTAAAACACCCTTAGTTTACCTTTAACACCTAATAAAATTAGAACTTAGGTAAGGAATTATAAAGGGGGGAATTATTAAGAGGTATAATAGGTAGTAACTTATATATTATAAGGCTATTCCTTCCTAATTCTAGGGATAACATTACTAATTATTAAACTATAGGTAATTTTACGCGTAGGGTCTTATCTAGCTAAATATCTAGCTTAGAACTACGCTTAATACTCTTTCCTAGCTAAAAATTACGCTAATAATTATTTATCCCTAGATAGAAGTTCTCTAAACGCTCTATTACTATTATAATAAGATATTCTATTAGTATTATATTAATTAATTCCGTAACTATCTTACTCTAAGTCTATTTAAATTATATTAGTCTAAATCTAGGACCCTAGGAATTATATCTTTAATAGCCTGTTATCTAGGCTATAAGTTAGGATAGTTCCACTACTACACTAATTATTAGACTTATTATAAATGCTAGACTAGTTATAAGGGGCGCGAATTATCTAGCCCTTTATAACTATTTATTAAGAAATTAATAGAATCTTAACTTTTATTTTACCTATTTAATTAGGTAGTTAAATGTTTGTTCGTTATTAAATAGTAAGAAATTTTTTACTAAATATTACTGTAGCTTCCTTCGGACCTTCGGACGATAGTTAGTCTAACCGTGGCTAAAGGTAGGTCTACCAAAGGGATGCACACAATGTAATTAGCTATATTATAGGCAACCCTACACCACTTATAGTAGCTTTACACTATAGACTTACTTTTCCCCCTTTTCTCTCCTAGCTAGATTTCTCTTCTTCTCTCTTTTCTCTTCTCTCTCTTAGTTATTTATTATTATTAACTTTATTAAATTTAACCAAGGGGGAGAACTACCTAATTCACTAGAGTAATATTAGATAATAACTAGAGCTAATTAAATAAGGGTAGTATTACTAATAAAAACACACTATATTCTATAGAGATTATACTTAAAATTAGACTCTTTACCCTTAGTACTAAAGCTATAGTAATAATAGAGCGAATTACTTAGCTTAGTACTAAAGCTACTATAATAATAAAGCAAATTACCTAGCTAGAATAACTTTAGAAGCTATAAGAATAAGAATAAGAGCTTATTAACTTATTATAGTTACGTAAGGGGGAAATATAGGAGAAAGGGGGGTAAAGAGCTAGTATTACCTTAAGCTAGAGTAGCTAGGAAATAAAGGTTTAGAATATTACTAAGCTCTAATACCTTATAAACTTATAGAGGTATAAGATATAGCTTAATAACCTAAACTATACCTTTAATAAGGTAAAGAAAAAGTATTAATATAACTATTAAAAGATTCTCTTTATACTTAACTATATACACACTAACTACTAGGTAAGATAGGATAAATACCTTAAAGAATAATAGGCTAATAGCTAGGATAACCTTAAAGATAACTAGGATAAATTCTAGACTTAAATACTTATATTACTTAAGGATACTATAAACTATAATATATAAATAGCTATATAGCTAGAGAACACAAAATAATATTAGGGTTAAAGCCTTATTAAATTTAGTATTTTCTTAGATTTACTAGAGAAATACCTAGAAAAAGCTATAAAAAAGTTATATACTCTTATATTCTTTATAAAACTACTCCCTAAGCTATAGGACTATATTAATCTATATACCTTTATTACTAGAAAGACTTAAGAAGAGGTTATATAACTTACCTAGCGGTTTTAGGAGGCTATACTAAAGAGTAAGTAAAAGCCTAAGTATTTAGGAGATAAAGGCCTATATAAGAATCCCTAATACTATAGGAATAACTCTCCCTAAGGTTATAAACCTTATAAGGATTAAAAGAATAAGGACTAGGAAAAGGGCCTAGTTACTTACCTAAATAATTATTGGTTCCACCAAGGAACGTAGCACTAGTGCAACGTAAAGGGGTTTAATTTAATAAGGTTAATAATAGTTAATAGCTAAGAGAGAGAAGAGAAAAGAGAGAAGGAGAGAAATCTAGCTAGGAGAGAAAAGGGGGAAAAGTAAGTCTATAGTGCGGAGCTACTGCGAGCAGTGCAGGGTTTTATATAATGCAGCTAATCGCATTATATATATCCCTTTTAGTGAACTTACCCTTAGCTATAGTTAGACTAACTATTATCTAAAGGTCTAAAGGAAGCCACACTAATAGTCTCTCTTTTTCCTTATAGCTAAAGGAGCCTAAAAACATAATAAAAATTAAATTAAAGGAAAGTATATATAAGTAAATCCCTTTATAAGAATCTATAGCTTTAATTAGCTAGTGTAGCCTTAGTTATTTTAATTAACCTAGCTGTCTTAATTTATACTTACTAACCTATTATCTTAGTCCTCCCCTTTACCTAACCTTATAAGTCTCTTAACCTAGCCTTCTATATAAATTATTAATTTATTTGAATTAATTAAGGTTAAAAGGGTTAAATTTGGCAATGCCTTTGTTATTATATTAGCTAGATTATTACTACTATTAATTTACCTAACCTTATAGATCTCCCTCCTCTTATATAACTATTAAAGGGCTATAATATTAATTATTAGCTACTTGTCTTTTATTATACCTAGCTTTATAAGGCATTTATATAGTAAGAAGGAGTTAGTATAGAGAATTATTAGGATTTAAGGTATCTTTAATTAGTCTGTAATTAGGTGAAGAGTTATAGATATTATATATATAATATTAGCGCCTTAAACTATACTATATAGCTTAGATATAAGTGCGCTATAAGTCACACACTTACTTTTTATAAAGCTATATATAATAATATTACCTTTTAAGGTAAAGGTATTGTTATCCTTTATTACCTTATTACTAATTATAATTACGTACTTAATTTACAAGCTAAGGTCTTTATTATTAGCAAGGGACCTATCTATAAATACGAAGAGCTTTGCCTCTTTAAGAGTTAAGGGAATATACTTACGTAATGTTATTAGTAAAGGGTTCTTAGTGTTATGTGGCAATAAATAGGTTATAGGATGCCTCTAGCTAGCATATAGTTATAATATAGCTTCCTTAGGCTTATTACTCCACGTAATCTTACTTTACTATTAGTAATTAGGGATTAACTTCCTTAATCTTCTAACTCTAACCCTTTTAGGTTATGGTTAGCAAGTTATTAGCGTTTTAGGCTAGGATGAAGCTATGAAAGATAAGAGGATTTATAGTTATTAGGCGTTATTTTTCTTTTACTATAAACTTTACTTTCTAGAGCTCTTTTTCTTCCTTATTAAAGAACTTATTATTACTAAGACTAAGGGTATTATCTATTTACATTCCTATAATACTAAAGAGGTTCTTATTATTTAGAGTTATAATAAGCACGCAAGGATTATAGGTTAAAGTTATTATATTAAGATTATCCCTATAATAATAAAAGTACATTACCTACTAGTAGGTTCTAGCCTCTATAATTATATAAAGAGGCTTAATTACCTCTATTACTATACCTTCTAGAAAGAGGTATGTAATTTGCTTAGGTAACCTTATAATAATTAGCCTCTTTAGCGTTATATATAACTAAACATAGGCCTATGTAATATTATGAATCTAAAGGTAAATCCCTTTTTACTTTAATAATAAAGTAATAGCTATAATTAGTTATTAACTTACTTACTATATTATTAGTAACTGCATTAGAATAGACTCTTTACCTTTATTATTATAGCCTTGTATAATAAGGTAAGACTTCTTATACAGTAATTTTATTCCCTTGCCTTTAATCTCTCTAACTATATAAGAATTAAAGATCCTATAGCCTCTGTGTTTTACTAGGTTAAAGCTTATAAATCTAAACATATTATAAGCCTATAAGGTATTAATTTTAGCCTAGTTAGACTACTTAAAGGGCTTGCCTAGGGTTATAATCTTTTCTTCTTAGTAAAGTTAAAGAGTAAGGTTTTAATTAGCCTTTTCCTTTACTATAAGGAATATTATATTTAGTATTTCTCTAGCTATAATCTCTTTAATTAATACTTTCTCTTAGTCTTTATTAATAAGTATAAAAGGTTTTATAAGTCTAATAGCTTCCTTAGGATTATAAGCCCTAGCCTTAATAGCCTTTGCTTTTACTATATTAAGGCTATTAGCTTTATAGCTTCCTATAGGGGCTACTTTTATAGCCTTAAGATTAGCTATAAGGTCTTTAACTCTATAGCTTCCTATAGGGGTTACTTTAGCTTTATAAGCCTTTACAGGCTTTTCTATGCCCTTATTAATATAGAATTAAATAATAAGGTTCTTCCTTAGCCTCCCTTACTTTCTCTTTACTAGGGGCACTTCTTTTTCTTTTACTTTTACCCTTATACCCTTTATTAGCTTATCTCCTAGGCCCTTTAGTAGCTTATCTCCCCTAGCTACCCTTATCTCCCCCTAAAAGTCCTTTTCTTTATAGGGGGTCTCTAGAGTAAGCATACCTTTCCTAGGGTCTTAGGGCTTTACCTCCTTATCTCCCCTATACTATAGGCAGAGCATTGTTGTATTGTATTGTATTGTATTTTTTGGCCCTTCGATGTATTGTATTGTATTGTATTGCCCTATGTATTGTTAGGGGAAAAAAAGTGGGGTATTATATAAATTCATTATATAGTAGATTTTTTTAGTAATCTAATTATAGTATTCCTATTTTTATATATAATTTAGTTATTTATTTAAAAATCTATAAAGTTTTAGCTTATTTATAAAAGTAAGCTTATTATAGATATTATATATCTTAATAAAGTAATTCTTAATTTAGTTTATAAAATGGTTCTTTATATATATATTAAAAGTCTTTTTATCTTATCATCTTTTTTCTAGGATTTACTATTACTTTTATTATATAAAAAATACAATATAATACAATACAATACAATACAATGTATTATATAATAGTTAGGGGGGTATATATATCCTTAATATAGTAGATTTTAAGGGTAATTTAATTATAGTTCTCTTAGTTTTTTTTATAATTTAGTTATTTATTTAATATTTTATTAAGTTTTAGCTTAAACTTTTATTTTTAATTTAAATTATTAAGGTTTCTTTTGTTGGAACAAAGGTGATATCAATCGCGCGTGCTAGCCGCAATTACTTGGCAGAAGGTCGGGCCGCGCGCGAGCCCCGCACGTGACCCACAACCGACCCCTCTCATTGGCTAGGAATTGTGGGGCTACAAACGCGCAACCCCTTTTTCCCTTCATTATCGCGGCTTCTAGCTTTTAGCTTCTCTTTTTAATAGAAAAACAACGAAGCCTAGGATAGAAGATCATAATGATACTATCCCTCGGGCTCACACCCTATTTCTATTGAATTCAATACCCTGTGAATCCAACATCTTTACTATTTTATTATTTTTTAAGGACATACTATTAATTTCTATACTTTTTTTAGCTTTTATTATAATAATTACCCTAAAGAAATTATTTAATATTCTAAATTAATAGGATATTAAATCTAAAGAAAAATATACTAATATAAGTAAACTTTTTAAAAAATAAAATAAAATATCTTTTCTTAATTAAAACTTTCCTAGGTATAAAAGATTTTTTTTTTAATTTATAATAAATTTTTTTAACTTTATAGGTTTTTTAAATAAAAAAATAAGTAAAAAGTCTATAAAAAGGTTTTTTAATACTTATCTTAATTAAGAATACTTATCTTAATTAAGAATACTTATCTTAATTAAGAATACTTATCTTAATTAAGAATACTTATTTTAATTTAATAATTAGACTTTTTAATAGTTTATATAAGTATAATAAAAAGCTTTATAAAAGCCTAAGCTATACATATATTTTTTATAATTTTATATAATTTTATATAATAAAATTAGTTTTTTTTAAATAAAAAAAATAGTATTTTAAATATTAAAAAAAACTAATTTACTATATATTTATATATAAAAAATAATTCTCTTTTAATAAAGAATAAATAAAAAAGTGGGTCTAAAAGTGGGGTATTCTGTTATGTAAGCAATTCATAGCAAATCAAATGAATTAGTTATTAAAGTGGGGCGAAAATTTTTACGTGATACTATTACCCTGCTTCTCTTTTCTTCTCTTTTCTTTTCTTTTCTTTTCTTTTCTTTTCTTTTTCCCTTATAAAAATCATAAAAAATCGTCAAAAATCCAAATTATATAGGAAAAGCTAACCTGTTATTCTTATTATTATCCCTTATTATTCTTCTTATTTAAGTTTCTTTAAAATCTCTTTTTAGCTATAAAAAACCCAAAAAACCCCAAAAAACCCCAAAAAACCTCAAAACCCCATAAAAACCCCCCAAAAAAACCCCAAAAAAAACACAGAAAAAACACAGAAAAACACAGAAAAAACACAGAAAAAACACAGAAAAAAACACAGAAAAAACACAGAAAAAACACAGAAAAAACACAGAAAAAACACAGAAAAAACACAGAAAAAACACAGAAAAAA
>JFGW01000546.1:0-10977 GCA_000729825.1 Epichloe sp. AL9924
AAAAGGAATCATTATTATTGAAATGTAGGGAGCTAGTTGCCGGCTGGCAACAGCTGTACAGGTGTAGCTCTACGGTCGGGGACTAATAGAACCACCACGTTAAATATTTAACGCAACGTAACGGAAGGTTGTGGCAGTTATTAACTAATAGAATTCAATCTAGATGACTTTTACGATATCTTATATACTAATAGAATTGATTTTAGTGACGTTGTACGGGCAATGCAGCTGTTGGATTAAGAGGCCTAGCTATCTAGCTAGATTAAAAAGATCTTCTTCCTCTTATATACCCACTAACTATATTAGTGGATCCGAGCTGCTAAAAGGGTCTTAAGGGCCACTTTTGATTTTCCGCAAAATTCATTTGTATATAAAATCCAAAAAATTAACTTACCACTATACAAACTAGCAACCTATATACACTAACTTTTAGTCTAAAAAATATTCCTATATAAAATAAAAGCCCTATCTTTAAGCTTTAATTTGCTATATACAAGACTTTTGTATAACCTCTACTTAAAGAGAAAATCGCTATTAAAGATAGCTATAGGGTAACCTATGTGTAGGGTAACCTGCTTACATCACCCTAGCTTACCTAATTACTAGTGGCGCTGTGGTTATAGCTACGCTTGCAGCCACAACGCAATTAAATATTCCACAATTGATTTAGATTAGTCATCCACACGGTCAGTCGTAGCTATTAATAGCCACCTTCGCGACCGTTAACAGCTGCAGTGCAGCTGTCAGGCTTGCAATGCAAGCTAGTAATAAAAAGGTCCTTTGACTAGAAAGGGCTAAAAATAGGTCTTATTTTTAACAATTATGATTACAGAAGACTTCCCTTCTATAAAACAGGAAGCGCACAAGCGATATAGAAGCTTTTCCCTTCTATAAAAAGGAAATTTAGCGCGGATAGAAGCTTTTCCCTTCTAAAAAGGAATTTTAGTACAAATAGAAGACTTCCCTTCTATAAAATTAGAAGATGGATACCAATTAACAAGGTCAGGGGCCTTTAGCCCCTAATCTTAGTGCGTAAGAGGTTCTAAATAATCAGCTAAAAGAGCAGGTTATTAAGCAACAAGATGCTATTAATCTATTATTACAGAAGCTAGAGGCTTTAACTATAGCTGTTAATAATAAAGGCATAGAGGGTATAGAAGCTACTAAGCCTGCTAGTCAGGAGCAAGTTCAGCAGCCTATTCAAGATAAGGCCCCTAAATCTAGCTTTGTACAAGCTACTTTTAATAATTTAATTATTAAGGAATTTAATAAGAGGGTTTATAGCTTCCTAGAGACTGCTAAGCTTAAAGGAGCTGAAAATTTCGATCAATGGAAACAAGCCCTAGCTATCTAATTTAGAGCTTTAGGTATGCCTAAATTTCTAGATAATCCGGATATTTCTAGGGCGCTAGGGGACGCTAACTAAGCTATTATCCTTATATTACTAAGGGATAGCTATACGGAAGGCCCCTAAGCCGCTATAACTTAGCAAAAATTACCTAAAGAAGCCTATAATTTACTTATACAGTAGTATTCACATAGCGTTAAAATCCAGAGAGGGTCCCTATATTCTGAATTTCATAACCTGAATTTTCATGGTTTTAAGGGGACTTTAGAAGCCTTTAATGCAGTCTTTAATAATCTACTAGCTAGATTATTGATTTTAGGGGTCCTAATTGATCCTATAGATTAGGTTAATTAATATCTTTAATCCCTAAAATCAACCTTCCCTTAGTGGGCTAAGAGGCAACGATTTAGCATGCGTACGAATAGGGCTATATGTGAGGCCCCACTCACAACACAGGCGCACCACTAGCGCGCCCCGCGGACAGGCTACACCCTAGGGCTAGGTTTACGTAACACTAGCAAGCCACTAGCTATAAGCTAGTGACTTGCATATATAATACACTTAGACCTAGTAAGCTTTAGTTAATATACTAGAGCCCTTATACCTCTTACCTAGCTATTATTATTCTTATAATTCTAAAGCTTCTCCTACTAGCTACCTAAGAGTAATATAGTGGGGAGAACTACCTAATTTACTAGAGTAATATTAGATAATAACTAGAACTAATTAAATAAGGGTAGCACTATAGCTAAGGACACGCTATATTCTATAGAGACTACGCTTAAAATTAGACCCCTTACTATTAGTACTAAAGTTATAGTAATAATAAAGTAAATTACTTAGCTTAAATAACTCTAAAAACTATAAGAATAAGAAAAGAAGCTTATTAACCTATTATAGCTAAATAAGGGGGAAGCATAGGTAAAAAGGGGGTAAAGACCTAGCACCCCCTTAAGCTAGAGTAGCTAAGAGATTAAGGTCTAGAATATTACTAAGCTCTAATATCCTATAAACCTATAGAAGCATAAGATATAGCTTAATAACCTAAACTATGCCTTTAATAGGGTAAAGAAAAAATATTAATATAACTATTAAAAGATCCTTCTTATACTTAACTATATACACACTAACTATTAGGTAAGATAGAATAGATACCTTAAAGAATAATAGGCTAATAGCTAGGAAGACCTTAAAGATAACTAGGATAAGTTCTAGGATTAGACACTTACATTACTTAAGGACGCTATAAACTATAACGCGTAAATAGCTATGTAACTAGAGAACGCAAGGTAATATAAGGGTTAAAGCCTTATTTAATTTAGTATTTACTTAGATTTACTAGAGAAACACCTAGAAAGAGCCTCTAAAAAGTCTTATACTCTTATATTCTTTATAAAGTTACTCCCTAACCTATAGAACCATATTAACCTATATTCTTTAATTATAGGAAAGACTTAAGAAGAGGTTATATAACTTACCTAGCGATTTTAGGAGGTAATACTAAAGAATAAGTAAAAGCCTAACTATTTAGGGGATAAAGGCCTATATAAGGCTCCCTAATATTAAAGGCAAGACTCCTTATAAGATTATAGACCTTATAAGAATTAAAGGAATAAGAACTAGGAAAAGGGCCTAGCTACTTACCTAAATAATAGCAAAGTTAAGGATAAAAGATAATATTTTAACTATAGTAGCATAGAGTATCTTATATAGAAGTGTAATAAGCTAAAGAAAGAGCCCTAAGAAGGCTAGGGAAACTTCCTAAGGCAAAAGTAAATGCCCTTACCTCTACCTTAAACGCTAGGGTGCTAATAGGGTATTAATTTTACACACTAGTTACTATTTATAGGCATAAAGACACTAAAATAGTAGCGGATCTTAATAGCTACGCTAAAATTAATATTATTAGTACTAAATTTACAAAGAATTATAAGCTTAACTAGGCTAAGGCTATAGTACCTATCCTTAAGGTAGTAAGGGCTCTTATAGTTCCCTAATATAGTGTCTATAAGGTACTTATTATAATTAAGGACTTAAGAGAAGAAGAAAAGGACCTTAAGCTACTATATATAGCTATAAATAAGGACCTAAGAATAGGGGGAAGCCCTCTCTTAATTAGAATACACACACTTACTAAAGAATATATATACCTTTATTTATACTTATAAGAGTAGTGGTTTAAGAAAAAAAGAATAGCCTTTTTACTTATAACTCCCTATAAGTTTATAAAGGTAATATATAATAAGACTATTATATATGCTATTATAGGAGTTATAGAAGATAAGTTTATTACCCTTAAAGATAAAGAGAAAGTAAAAGCATATAGAACTATTAAAGATATCCCTAAGGAACTATATAAGTTTAAAGATATATTTACATTAGATAAGGCAAGAAGCTTACTATTAAGAAAGGAAACTAATTACATAATTAACCTAATACCTAGGGCTACACCCCTATACAGACTAATTTACCCTCTCTCCTAAAGTAAGCTAAAGGAGCTCTATAAATATATTAATAAAAACCTATAGAAAGGCTAGATAAAACCCTCTAAGAGCCCTATAGGCACGCCTATCCTATTTATACTAAAGAAAGATAGAATGCTTTAACTATATATAAATTATTAGGGACTTAATAGAGTAACATAGAAGAATTACTACACTCTCCCCCTAATTTTAGAGATCCTAGACTGTTATTAAGGGGCTTGCTACTTCTCAAAGATTAATATTAAGGATACTTACTATTAAATTTATATTAAAGAGAGTAATAAGTAAAAGACTATATTCTATATATATTATAAACACTATAAATATCTTATAATGCCCTTTAGGTTAATAAATGCCCTAGCTACTTTCTAAAGCTATATTTATAAAGCGCTTTATAGGCTAGTTAACACTATTTATATAGTGTATTTAGATAATATCCTTATCTTCTTAAAAACATAGGAGAAGTATACTATATATATTAAGGAAGTCCTAGAACGCATAAGGTTAGTAAAGCTATATATAAAACCCTTAAAGTGCTTATTTTACTAGGAGTTAGTGGAATTCCTAGGGTTTATCCTATTAGTTAACAGGATCTTAATAGATATGCGTAGGGTTAATATAATCTAAGATTAAAAGGAACTATAAGCTTTAAGGATATATAGTTATTCTTTAGATTCTATAACTTTTACTAATAGTTTATCTATAAATACTCTAGGATTATAGTACCTTTATATATATTAATAAAAGGTAGTTAAAATAGTATTTAGACTAGGAAGTTTATATTTAAAGTAAAGGAATAGCTACTGTTTAACTAGCTAAAATATACCTTTTAGTAAGCGCCTCTCCTTTATTATTATAACCCTAGTTAACTAGTATGCATTAAGATAAATACTTTTATCCTTATAATAATAGGAATCCTATTATAATAGGATAATAAGGGCTATTAGTATCTAGTAGCCTTTTAGTTAAGGAAGTTTATAAATACTAAGTATAATTATAGTATAGCTAATTAAGAGTTACTTACTATAGTAAAGTTATTTAAGCACTAGTAATACTATATTAAAGGCATAGTAACTCTAGTAGAGGTCCTATTAGACTACTATAACTTATAGACCTTTATAAGGTAGTAAAAGCTAAATAGAAGGTAAGCTAGATAGTATATATTCCTTTACCCCTTTTACTTTATAATTAGGTATAGACTAGGGAAAAGTAACCTAGTGAATACACTATTAAGGAGGTCTAATTATAAAGGCAAACCCCTAATAAATAGGGCACTTCTACTAGAACTTTAAAAAAAAATAGTAGTTACTAAAGAAGTAGTAAAAGAAAAGATACTAATATATTAAAGAAAACTAGGTATATTACTAGTCTTAGACATAGAGAGGCTTAATAAGATATCTTTAGGGAAGGAAAATGCCCTAGCCCTTATAGAGAAAGCTCTAGAGGCTAGAGTAGCCTAGTTAAGAGGCTAGATAGCTACTGTAGATCTAGTAAAAGATTAGCTAAATAAGGGTAATTTCTAGGAGAAAGTAGGGTGTGTCTAAGACATTAGCATAGTATAAGAGATATAGGGGGCTATTATATTACTAAATCCCTACTAATCTAAGGTAAATAAACTATTAGTATAATTACTACAGAAGGCATAGAATTAAGACCGAGATTTATAGAGGTAAAATAGTAAGACTAATAACTCCCTAATAAAAGGGAAGGGAAAGGCTAGTCTATAGTTACGTAGTATAAGGGGTCTCCTAATATACTAAGACTAAGTAGTTATTCCCTAGGAGCCTATCTTATAATAAGAGCTTCTATAGCTATACTATAATAATCTACTAGTAAGTTACTTTAGAACTAAGCGCACTCTTAAGCTATTAAAGCGTTACTTCTAGTAGCTAGCTATAAGTAAGTCTATTTTAGACTATATTATAAGCTATAGGGTTTACTAATAGGTAGTGGCTAGATAGTATTGCCTATATAGAAGCCTTAAATCACTGCTAATACTAAGGTAACTATAGGCGGAGATCTTAATAGACTTTATTATAGGATTACTTATTAGGCAAGCTAGCAAGCAAGAAACTAACGCAATCCTAGTGATTATAGACTAATTTACTAAGTACTTTATCTTCCTACCTATAACTACTACTATTAATATAGCTAAATTAGTAAAGCTTTTCTATAGGGAGATTAAACTATAATTTAGGGCACTAGAGGGTATTATATCTAATAGGGGATTAGTCTTTATAAGCTAATTCTAGTTAGACCTATGTTACCTATTATGCGTAAAGTAAAGGCTTTCTATAGCGTTTTACCCCTAAACTAATAGGTAAATAAAGAGAATAAACTAAGTGCTTAAGCATTACCTCTAATACTTTATTATAAAAAACTAGTAAATATAGCTAAAGCTACTTCTAGTGGCCTAATTTATATATAATAATATAGTTAATAAGACTATAGGTTACTCTTTAAATTACTCCCTTATAGGATATTTACCTAAGTTTTACCTAGCTCTTAGGGATAAGATTAAGAAAGGGGAGGTACTAGAAGCCTATATATATATTATAAAGTTATATAAAGTTAGGGAGTAACTAAAGGGAAACTAGGTAAAAGCTACTAAAACCTAGGTAAAGTACTATAATAAGCGCTACTAGCTATTAACCTTAAAAAGAGGTAACTTTATAATACTATTAGTAAAGAACATTAGACTTAAGGATATAAAATAGAAGCTAATCCCTAGATTTATTAGACTATTTTAAGTACTTAATACTATAGGAAAATAAGCATACTAACTAGCATTACCTAAAAAGTATAGTTAGCTATATAATATATTTTATATTAGTTTACTAAAGCTATAGAATTACTATAAAGACACTAGGGATAAGGAAATACTAATACTAGACCTTAAAGATAAAGAAAATAAGTATAAAGTAGAGGAAGTTAAGAACTATAGGAAGACCTATAAAGGTAATAAATACCTAGTAAAATAGAAGGGTTAGCTAAGTAAATATAACTAATAGGTCCTAGCTAAAGATATAGAAGGCGCGTAATACGTAATTTAGGCGTTTTACTAAAGCAAATCCTATAAGAATAGTAAGATATAAGCAAGTTATAGGTAAAGAGATATAATGTTCCTATAAAAAAGGCCTAGCCTTACTAGCTACTATTACACTCTAAACTAAGAAACCTTAGACTACCTACTAAAAAATAAATAAAAACACGCTTAAAGAGTAGGAAAAGTTAAGGGAAACCCCTCTATTATAGCCTCTTTATATAAAAAAACTATACCTCTATAAAAAAAGTACTTACCCTAGTCCTTATCCTTACTAATTAGCTCCTATATTACTTAGTAAAAGCAATATTTCGTAACACCCTAAGGCATAAAACCTAGGTTATAAGACCTTAAATGTAAAATTATCTTTACCTTCTAGGTATAGGAAAGTTCGTAATAGTTTAGCTATAAAAAGGTTAGTAAAGAGGTAGTAAAAAGGATTAGAGTACTTACTACCCCTAGGATAGGAGCTAGAAATATAGTAATAGAAAGTTACTAGTAAGAAATAATATACTAGTTATATAAAATTAATACCTCTTACCCTAAGAAGTAAGTAAAAGACTAGTGTATAGGTAAGGAAGAAATAGACCTAATAAACCTTTATAGCTCTAGTAAGGCTAAACGTAATATAGTATACTATATTAGTATAATTAAACCCTAGTATTAGGTTTAGATAAGCCCTAGTAAAACTAAAGCAAGTTACCTTAGAGAATATTTAGTCCTTAGGGTCTTCCTTATATAAGCTACTAAGGGTAACTATAAGGGTTTATACCTAGTCTATTAAAGCTAGAAGATCTAAAAAGTTACCTTTTATAGTAGCTATAGCCTATACAGAGGTATTAGTAATAAGGGACTAAAAGACATAGGAATAGTAGTATACTTATAGTATTATAAGTATTACCACACTTATAATATTAAATATAGCGTTTTAAATATTTTATTATTATAGTAGTAGTGGATAATTCTATAGGGAATTAATAGTTAATCTAAGGTAATTTAGGCTTAGATAGTAAGCTCTTCTTAAAGTTAGTATATCTAGTGTGTAAATAGTATATATAAGAGCATTTCTTTAAGGAAATATAGTCTAAATCTATAATAAAACTAAGGGAAGTAATAAGGGGAATGTAATAGTAACTTAAGATATTATAATAGTTTTAAAAAGTTAACTAAGGATATAAAGGTAAAAAGTACATAATATAATAGGGAGTTAAAGGCAAATTTATACTTAAACGCTATTATTATTTATTATTATTTTAATATAGTAGCTAGTTAGTAAATAGCTATATAGAAGCTAGCGGAAGCTATTTAGGAGCCTAGCTATAAGTAAGGGGATAATTATAAGGCCTTACTTATAATATAGGCGCACTCCTAGCACGCCCTACGGATAGGCTGCACCCTAGGGCTAGGTCCACGTAATACTAGCAAGCCACTAGCTATAAGCTAGTGACTTATATGCATAACACACTTAGACCTAGCAAGCTTCAGTTAATATACCAGAGCCCCTATACCTCTTGCCTAGCTATCATTGTTCTCACACTATAGGGGCTCCCCTAGATGCCCTAAATCTTTAATTTCTAATGGCAGACCTTCTAGCTAAACAGAGGGATAAATCATCTACGGTATCCAAAGCCCTGAATTATAGGGCTAAAGACCTAGAAAAGGGTGCTAAAGACAAGGAAAAGGCCCCTAAAGGTCAGAAGAAGAAGAAAGAAAGCTCTAAAGAAAATAAGGGCTCTTCTAATTCTAATAAGAAGAAAAAGAAGCAAAAGGGTTAAAAATCAGATAAAAAGGAAAATAAAGAGCTTATAGAGGGTTCTTTTATGCTAGGTAATTACAACCTTTCTAACAGAGCCCTTAATCCGTATAAGAAACCTAGTAATTACAAGACTAGTTATAAGAGCTCTAGCGATAGTAGCTCTAATTCTAGCTCTAGTGATTTAGATAATAAAAAACAAGAAATTAATTCCTTAAATGGTTTTAATTATTATAGTAAAGATATGAAAAAGGCCCTATTATATAATATAGGTTCCACTGTATATATAGTTAATTCTAGGCAGGTCTTTAGGGATTATACCCCTTATAAAAAGGGGGAATCTAACCCTATTATAACTAGTGGTAGTCCTATTTATCCAAAGGGCCACGGTAGTGCTGTTTTTAAGGTCTTATATCAAAAGAAACCTAATAAATATAGGACCTTAGTGCTAAAGAACGCTCTATATTTTCCTTAGCTTAATGTTAATATAGTTAGTGGCCTTATTTACTATATATCTAGCGGTTGCTTTATAAAAAACTACCTTTATCTTAAAGATAGGTCTTGTATTACTACCCTAGATATAGAAAAACATGGTTTTTTCTTTTACGTTAAAAACCAAACTACACCTAGGTTATATAAAGGGCCCTGTAACAAAGAATCTTATTATATCCGACCTTTTACCTATACTAGCTTTAGGGGTTATAGCTACCCTATAGAGGTTTAAGTTCCCTCTAAAAAGCCAGATTAGGCTTCTGATTTGGACGAAATCGCTGAAATTAACGAAAATAATAATAATATTAAAGAAATTAAACGGGATGATTTAGGGGATTTAGTCCCTTCTCTAATGCCTATAGCCCTAGGTTAGGTCCCTTATAAATCTAAGGAAATAGATTTAGGGGTGTTAGAGGGCCTTAGTGATGGAAAAAGGTCCCTAATACCTCCCTAAGAGGCCTGTGGTTCTTAAGGGGCCTAGTAGGGGACTAACGGAGAGGGCCCTAATCTAGACCCGAATCTAGACCCTAATTCAGGCCCTAAGGATCTTTAATATTAACAATTACTAGAACTAGCTAGCCTATGGCATATATAATTAGGGCACCTAGGGCTTCCTTTGCTAAAGAAAACAAGCCTTATAACTAAAGGAATCCCTGATTTTTCTAAAATTAAGGATAAAGATTTTAAATATATAGCTTGTGATTAATCTAAGGTAGTCAGAAGACCTAGGAAATTAGCTATCCCTAACCCCCCTAGAGCTCTAGATTAAATAGAGGGGGATACGCTAAAAATCAGCCCTATACTGTACAATAAACAGTTAATTTACTTATTTCTAGTTAATCAAAAGACTAGATATAAGTAGGTGTTCTTATTACCTAATAAGGAAGGCCTAACTGTTTATAGGGCTATTAAGGGCTTCTTTAGAGGGCTTAAAAATTAACTAGGTTAATATCCTAGGCACCTTCACTTTAATAGGGGCTAAGAAATCAATTCTAGTTATTAAAGCTAGTTAAATTCTAAAGGGATTAAATTTACAACTTCTAGTCCTTATATCCATAAGCAAAATGGATTAGCAGAGCGTTCAATTTGTACTATTCTAGATCAATTAAGGGCTACTATCTAGTGGGCAAAATTACCATTATATCTATAGTGTTTTATATTACCTGCAGTTATTAACCTAGTTAATATAACTGCTAATACCATAAAGGATAAAAGCCCTAAACAACTGCTAGCTAGGGAGCTAAATCAGCCCTGTATAACTAATATTAGCAGTATTAGAGCTATAGGATCTCACTATAAGATTCTAATCCCCCTAGAAAAACAACCTAAAGCCTAGAAGTTAGTAGCTAGGACTATCCCTAGAAGGTTATTAGCTACACTAGGTTCTAACACCTACCTAGTGTACATCCCCTCTAAAAGGCTAGTTACTAAGACTAGCTTTATTAAGATTATAGAACCTATAGGTCCTGTCTCCAAAGGATTACCTAGGCTTTCTATAGGGGATAACCCTTTAGAGGGGGAAAATGATTTAGAAAATCAAGGTTTAAAGGATTACCCTATAGACAACATAGGAGAACCCCCTATAGGTTAAGAAAAACACCCTATAGGGCCTATATAACCCCCTAAGGAACCGATTCTAGAGGCTCCTGTACAGGCACCGCCTATAACTTAACTAGGAAATTAGATTTTAACTGCAGACCCGGATTTTGACAAAATTACCAACTTTGACCCTAATATTGCCCCTATAGATGTTAATATTAGTTCCCCTTCTTCTCTAGATTTTATAAAAGAAATCTGCTTTAAGGTACAGGAGAAGCTAAAGGAAAACAACCCTAATAGCCCTAAACCTAAGACCTAG
>JFGW01000547.1:0-10952 GCA_000729825.1 Epichloe sp. AL9924
AGTAGCGCAGTGGTTAGGCCCACTGCAGCGTTTCGCCTACTATAGTGGAGCACTGCTCTGCGAGGCAAGGTTATAAGTTCAAAGCCTACTAAAATAACTAAAAAATTCAATTGCTAGTATAAGCCTAAGACCTCTGTAGGGCACCTAGATGTATCATCCGGGGGGGTGTTAAAAATACATAAGGCTTTGTAATCCTAGGTGCAGATGGATCGGTCCACTCTTTTGAATTCAACACTATTTACTTGACTATTACCTAAAGTAGCTTTTTAAATACCTAGGGGAGATATTTAATAACCCTTATTAATAGGAATTAGCTATTATAAAACTTAATTAGTTAGACTTAGTAAAGTTATCTAAGCTATATATAGCACTTAATAAATATATAAGGGACTATTATAAAGGTTAGGATATACCCTAGGCTAATTATATTTCTATAATAGCTTACTATTAAAGTATTACACTAGATATTAAGTCCTACTAATTAAAGGAAAGACACTAAATATAGAAATATAGTAATTAAGTGCCTAACCTAAATAAGACTAAGGTATATAATAAGGATATACTAATAATAGATATTTAATCTATAGCTATAATAAGGACCTAATAAGGCTTTAGAAAGTCTATAGGATACTAAAGGTTAAGTAATAAAGGGAGTAGTAAATAGGCTAAATAAGTTACCTAAGATATACTTAATACACGCTATTATAAGAGTAAATATTTATAATATAGCTTCTCTAAGTATTTTACTATAGTATACTCCTTATATCTTATTATTTACTTATAAAAGAAGTCTTCTATTAATATTTATAATATAGAGAATATAACTTCTATAGACTTAGATATTAAGTCTATAAGATAGTTAAGAAAAAAGTAACCTTATTATTAAGTTATTTAATAGAAACTAAGAGAAGAAAGTATAGAGAGAGTTTATAGTATATAGTTATTACTAATAAAGACGATAAAGAGATTTAGAATAATATAGATTTATTCCCTTTCTTAGTTCTTACTCTAATTAATAAGACTATCTTTATAAATACTTAAGTTAATATAAGCTATAATTACTACGCTACTATAAGTAAATACTTAGTCTAAAAGCTTTAATTAAAATGCCTCTTTTTTCTAACTAAGAGATTAGTTTATATAGCTATTAGTATAAAATAAGGGGGAAAAGAGAGCTATAAGAAATAATTATATATATTATATATTATTTATTTTTAGTTAGATTTAAATAAATAGAAAACGCTAATTATAGTATATATAATCCTAGGACTAATAAGGTAACTTATCCTTAGTATACTATAAATAAAATAGAATAAAATTACCTTAGATATAATATACTAATAGGTATATGTAAAATTAGTAAATAGTTTATATATAGAGGCTATAGTTAATAAAAAGGTTAATTAACCTATAGTATTTATCTTAGGTTTAACCTTTATAGGGATAGTATAGTAAGTAAAGAGATAAAAGGAATATATTTAGCTTTATACTATAAGCCTATAGGAAATTATATTTATTTTATAAATTAATATAACCCTAAAGGCTATAGAGAAGGAGCTTCTTACTTCCTTATTAAAGGTACTATAGGTGTTGGATTCACAGGGTATTGAATTCAATAGAAATAGGGTGTGAGCCCGAGGGATAGTATCATTATGATCTTCTATCCTAGGCTTCGTTGTTTTTCTTTATTAAAAAGAGAAGCTAAAAGCTAGAAGCCGCGATAATGAAGGGAAAAAGGGGTTGCGCGTTTGTAGCCCCACAATTCCTAGCCAATGAGAGGGGTCGGTTGTGGGTCACGTGCGGGGCTCGCGCGCGGCCCGACCTTCTGCCAAGTAATTGCGGCTAGCACGCGCGATTGATATCACCTTTGTTCCAACAATAGGACTTTAAGGATTTATTTCTAAAGAGTAAGGTAAATATTCTATTACTTTACTAAGGGAAGTTAGACTACTATGTTTACCTTAGGTATAATATACATAGAAATAAACCTAACTTACTATAGGTACTATTATATAATATACCTTAGGAATATTTACTTAAGATTTAGAAGTAAGTAATAGACTTAATAAATAAGGGTTAGATCTAAGTAAGTTTATTATTAGTAATAGCCTTAGTATTATTAGTAAAGAAACCTAGTAGTAATTAAAGATTTTATATAAACTATTATACCTTAAATAAGATTATAAAATAGGACTATTACCCCTTTAGGTTAGTAAGTATACTTATAACCTTCTAGAGGTATATTAATAATACCTTAAGTAATATCCTTAGTAATTATATTACTATATATCTTAATAATCTCCTAGTTTGCTTAAGTAAATTATAAAAAGACTATATATAAAAGGTTTATAGTATACTATTTAGACTATAGTAAACTAGTCTAAACCTAGATATTAAGAAATATATATTTATAACTAAGGAGGTTAAATACCTTAGGTTTATTATCTAGGTAAGAAAGGTAATTTACCTAAATAAGCAGAAGATTAGAGTAATTTAGGATTAGAAGGCACTAATAAAGGTCTATAAAGTCTATAGGTTTCTTAGGTTTACTAACTTCTATTATAATTTTATACTAAAGTTCTTAGACTTAGTAAGCTCTTTTATTCACTTAATAAAGAAAAAAGCCTTATTTTACTAAATAAAGAAGTATAATAAGGCTTTTAAGGTATTAAAGGTAGCCTTTATATTATACCTAATCTTAACTTAATAGAATTCTAAGAAAGATATATTAGTAAAGGTAAATTATTATAGAATAATATTAAGGGGTTATTTTTCTTAGTTTAGTAATAATAGTATCTTATACCTAGTAGCCTACTATTTAGCTTAATTATAGGTTACTTAATAGAATTATACTATTTATAATAAGAAGCTACTAGTAATTATTTCTTACCTTAAGATATAGTTAGTAAAGCTCTAGAGTATAAGTAAAGTATTTATAATTTTAATAAACTATAAAAACCTTAAGTACTTTATAGCGCTAAGGGAGATATTAGAATAATAGGTATAATAGGTAAAGACTCTAGTACTCTTTAATTTTTACTTATAATATAGGCTAGGTATATAAGTAAAATAACTAGATATACTATTATAATATAATTTAAATAGGCTAGAAATAGATAGAGTAAAAACCTTAATTATCTAGTCTATAATAAGCCCTATAAAATTTCCCTTTAAGAGGGGATAACTATATATATACCTTAAGCCTATTATAGTAATAAAGAGAGTTATTATAAATAATAGTCTAGCCTTATTAAGGAGTCTTCTTACTAGTAAGTTATTATTTATAGATAAACACCTCTAATCCCTATAGGACTAGTCTATAACCTAAGATAAAGCTTATAGGTTATAGGTTAATATAGTAGTAATAAGGGCTAGGAAGTTCCTAGATACTACTAATATAAGAGAGTAAATTATAAACTATTAGATTAGTATAAAAGGGACACTCTAATTCTAAGGGTAAATATAGGTTTCTAAATAGGAATTACTAACTATAATATTAATATAATAAGTTTATAACTTACCCTTATTAGGTTACCTAGAGTAAAATATAACTTTTAAGGCACTTTAAAGAGACTTCTATTAGGATAGTATATTATAGGATATAGCTTATTTTATATAAAACTATTACTATTATAAAGGTAAGAAAAGCTAATAACTATTATAAGGCTTATTAAAGCTAATCCTACTACTAGATAAGTACTAGTTATAAATATCTATTAACTTTATAACTAACCTTTTAGCCTAGGGTTAAGAGTAGCTATAGTTCCTAATAGTTATTATAAATTAGCTATCTAAGTATATTTAGTTAGAGGTAATAATATTAATAGTAGCTAAGGTATATATAAAATAATTTAAGTATTACTAGTAGTGCTTTTATAAGTTCCTTATATAAATTATTATAGACTATAGGTTAAATTAGCTTAGTAATTTCTAAACTAAACTCTATAAGGGAGTTAGTATATAATAATTACTTTTTATATTATACTACCTATAAATAAATAGTAATATAAAAAGGGCTAACTAGGAGGTATAAGTGGTTTTATATATAATACTATCTTTCTCTTAGTTTAAATAGCTAGATTACTTACTAGCCTATTAACTAGTATTAAATAATAAGGACTTATTAGTAACTAGAGTAAGTATAAATATAGCCTTATATAGGTTTAATATACCTATAATTTAGGAGTTATTTACTATAAGACTATTTATAATATTAGTAAAGGGAAGGGCTTAGGCCTTCTTGTAGTACCTAAAGAATAGTATAGATTTAATATAGGCTATAATAGCTTTTATTTAGTAGTAGTAATAGAAGGAGATAAATAGTAGCTATAGGCTAGTAAAGTAGCTCTAGGTTAGGGACTATATATAGCTTAGTCTTTATAATTTTAAAATAAACTAACCTTATAAGTAGTTAGACTAGGTTATAGCTAAATATAAGGTGCTTAAGGTCCTTATACCTTTAACTATTAAACTAGATATTCTAAGGGAATTATACCTTATCTTTTATATTAACCTAGTGTAGTATATAGTAAGTAATCCTTTATTAAGTTAAAAACTAGCTAATAAATAACTATTACTAGAACTTATTATAATAAATACTAATAATAATCTCTTAGAGTTTTAGGTAAAGGAAATTTTAGTAGCTAAAAACATACCTAGTTAAGGTTTAAACTAGAATATCTTAGTTAAATAAAAAGGCTATATCTAGCTAACTTAGGAACTATTAGAAAGCTTATAAGATATAAAGGTACTTAATTAATTTAAGTTATAATAAGGTAATATATATAAAAATAGCCCTAAAAGGGTATAATTTAATTTAGCTATAAAAAATTAATATACCTAGTTTCCCTCTAGTATATATACACTTTTATACTAAGTTTTTACCTAAATAAAAATTAAATAGAAAACGTGAGGGCTATCACTATTTCCTTTATAGTATTAGTATTTCTCCTTTATAGTATAAGCTAATACTACTATATTTTTAGCTAGGATATAGGTATTAGCTAATATTCATTATACCTAGGTATTACCTTACTCCTATATAGAGATTAACTAGGTTAAGTTATTATTTATAGTTTATATACTATAAAAGAAATTAGTAACTAGGTTATTATAACCCTAGTAAGTAAGGGTAGTATTAGTAAGTATAAGTTACTATACCTTAAATACTCCCTAAGTATAGGTAGTACTTATAGAAAAGAAAGCTAGAGGTTAAGCCTTAGCTAGATTAATTTAAGCTATAGTTAATATACTATTAAATTACTTTTAGTAATAAATAAAAGTTTTTATTAAAATAGTATATTATCTTTTAATAAATATAGTTTACTTTATAGCTAGGGTTTTTATTGAAAATGTAGGGAGCTAGTTGCCGGCTGGCAACAGCTGTACAGGTGTAGCTCTACGGTCAGGGACTAATAGAACCACCACGTTGAATATTTAACGCAATGCAACGGAAGGTTGTGGTAGTTATTAACTAATAGAATTTAATTTAGATAACTTTTACAATATCTTATATACTAATAGAATTGATTTTAGTGACGTTGTACGGGCAATGCGGCTGTTGGATTAAGAGGCCTAGCTATCTAGCTAGATTAAAAAGATCTTCTTCCTCTTATATACTCACCAACCATATCGGTGGATCTGGGCTGCTAAAAGGGTCTTAAGGGCTACTTTTAATTTTCCGTAAAATTCATTTGTATGTAAAATCTAAAAAATCGACTTACTACTATACAAACTAGCAACCTATATGCACTAACTTTTGGTCTAAAAAATATTCTTACATAAAATAAAAGCCCTTTCTTCTAGCTTTAATTTGCTATATATGAAACTTTTGTACGACCTCTAGTTAAAGAGAAAATCGCTGTTAAAGATAGCTATAGGGTAACCTATGTGTAGGGTAACCTGCTTACGTCACCCTAGCTTACCTAATTACTAGTGGCGTAGTTGTGGCTACGCTTGCAGCCACAACGTAATTGAATAATCCACAATTAATTTGGATTAGTCATCCACACGGTCGGTCGCAGCTGTTGACAGCTGCGACGTAGCTATTGACAGCCACCTTCGCGACCGTTAACAGCTGCAGTGCAGCTGTTAGGCTTGCAATGCAAGCTAGTAATAGAAAGGTCCTTTGACTAGAAAGGGCTAAAAATAGGTCTTATTTTTAACAGTTTTAATAGCTTATTTAGTAGCTAAAAGGTTCTTAAGATACTTTAATATATAATAGAGTTTTAGGTTAGTATTATAAAGGTATATCTCCTAGATATATAAATAATAGGTAACTTAGTAAGGGGTATAAGCCTAGTTTATACTTAGGGTATATATATATTCTCCTTTAGTATAAAGGTTATTTATATAAGGGCTATAAGGAAACTTATACTCTTTACTATTAAAGAGAGCTTTATTATTTAAGTTACCTTCTAAAATATACTTACTAAGATAAGTGCCCTTACCTAGGCTAGGAGAAGGAGAAAAAGGTAATAAAAATAAGGTAATACTAGTAAGGGCTAGGATAATAGTAAGATTAAATATATTAGAGGTAAAAAGAGAATAAAAAGAGAAATAGATAATTATTTAGGCTTAAGAAAGGGGAATAAAAAGAATATATAAGGAGATATTATAATAATAATAAGAATATAAGATGTTAGTTACACTAAGGGTCGTTGCACTAGTGCACAAAGTGTTTAATTGAATAAGGTTAATAATAGTTAATAGCTAAGAGAGAGAAGAGAAAAGAGAGAAAGAGAGAAATCTAGCTAGGAGAGAAAAGGGGGAAAAGTAAGTCTATAGTGTAAAGCTACTATAAGCAATGCAGGGTCGCCTATAATGCAGCTAATTATATTATATGCATCCCTTTTAGTAAACTTACCCTTAGCTATAGTTAGACTAACTATTATCTAAAGGTTTGAAGGAAGCTATACTAGTAGTCTCTCTTTTCCTTATAGCTAAAGGAGCCTAAAAACATAATAAAAATTAAATTAAAGGAAAGTATATATAAGTAAATCCCTTTATAAGAATCTATAGCTCTAATTAGCTAGCGTGGCCTTAGTTATTCTAATTAACCTAGCTACCTTAATCTATACCTACTAACCTATTATCTTAGTTCTCTGTGAGGCCTCACTTATAACACAGGCGCACCACTAGCGCGCCCCGCGGACAGGCCACACCCTAGGGCTAGGTCCACATAACACTAGCAAGCCGCTAGCTATAAGCTAGTAACTCGTATGTATAATATACTTAGACTTAGTAAGCTTTAGTTAATATACTAGAGCCCTTATACCTCTTACCTAGCTATTATTATTCTTATAATTCTAAAGCTTCTCTTACTAATTACCTAAGAGTAATATAGGGGGGAGAACTACTTAATTTACTAGAGTAATATTAGATAATAACTAAAACTAATTAAATAAGGGTAGCATTATAGCTAAGGATATACTATATTTTATAAAGACTACGTTTAAAATTAGACCCCTTACTATTAGTACTAAAGCTATAGTAATAATAAAGCAAATTACTTAGCTTAAATAACTCTAAAAACTATAAGAATAAGAAAAGAAGCTTATTAACTTATTATAGCTAAATAAGGGGGAAGTATAGGTAAAAAGGGGGTAAAGATCTAGTACCCCCTTAAGCTAGAGTAGCTAAGAGATTAAGGTCTAGAATATTACTAAGCTCTAATATCCTATAAACTTATAGAAGTATAAGATATAGCTTAATAACCTAAACTATACCTTTAATAAGGCAAAGAAAAAATATTAATATAACTATTAAAAGATTCTCCTTATACTTAACTATACATACACTAACTATTAGGTAAGATAAAATAAATACCTTAAAGAATAATAGGCTAATAGCTAGGATAACCTTAAAGATAACTAGGATAAGTTCTAGGATTAGACACTTATATTCAGAGTATTGTTTGTAGTGTAGTTAGTGTAGTTTTTAGGAAAAAATTGTATTTATAGTGTAGTTTTTTTTTCCTTATAGTTAGTGTAGTGTAGATTTTTTTTTTTATAATTAGTATAGTTACTAACTACACTAACTACACTACACTACAAAAACTACAAATATAGTGTTAGGTAGAAAAAAAGTGGGCCTTTTAATTATATAGGGTTATTATAAGGATTAAAAGAACGCTAGTTATATAGAAGCTTTGATTATTACCTATTTTACCTAATTAATTATATAATTTTTAAAATTTACCTATTTTAAGGATTTTACTATAACTAGGGTTATATATAATATTATAACTTTTTAATAATAGTATTATACTTAATACTTTATTTTACTAATATGACTTTAAGAAAAATATTCTTATTATATTATTTACTATTACTACTAATTATTTTATATTTCTATAATTTATTATTATTATTCTAATTAAAAAATACCCTAAACTAATATAATATAATTAGTTAGTAAATCTAAAGAAATAATTAGAAGTTAATAACGTATATACTTAGTACTTAAGTATTATTAGTAATAGAATAAGAGCTTTAAAAAAGCTTATACTATTTATTTACTATTTAAACTAATTTAATGTTACTTTTAGCTTTATAATTCTAAAGCTTTAAGAAGTTATATAAAGTAATTCCATATATCTTATTACTATAAGATATAAAAAGAAAATATAATAGACTGATATTTATAACATATTAATAGATAATTAATAGTATTATTTTAATTACCCTATATAACTTTAATAACCTTACTTATAAATTTATAATTAGTTTAACTTATTTTTAAATATAATACTAAGGCTTACTTTTTAATAATATATTATAATTACTATTATTAGTATTACTAATATACTTAATATTATGAAATATAAAAGAGAAAATTATTTTATTTTATTAATATTTTAAAAAACCTTTAAATATTAAATAAGTAAAAGTCTAGCTTTTTCTATAGTAATTAACTTATACTTACTTATATTTATATTTTATTTATTTATTAGTTATTTATTAGTTATTTATTAGTTATTTATTAGTTATTTATTAGTTATTTATTAGTTATTTATTAGTTATTTATTAGTTATTTATTAGTTATTTATTAGTTATTTATTAGTTATTTATTAGTTATTTATTAGTTATTTATTAGTTATTTATTAGTTATTTATTAGTTATTTATTAGTTATTTATTAGTTATTTATTAGTTATTTATTAGTTATTTATTAGTTATTTATTAGTTATTTATTAGTTATTTATTAGTTATTTATTATAAGTAATATAAGAAATATTAGTAATACTAGTAGTATTAGTAAGATTAGTAATATAAGCTATTATAAGCTAGTTTAACCTATTCTAAGCTAGTATAAGCTATATTAAGCTATTTAAAGCTAGTATAACCTATTGTGTGCCATGAGACGCACACCCAGAAAACGCGATCGCGATGACAGGCACAAGGGGATCACGAGGATAGATGACACAACAGGGGATGACAATATTAGTTATCTAGATATAGGGACTATTTAATCTATAAAGAGACCACCTATATCTAGATTCTTTTAAGGCCCTCTATGCACTCCTAACTCTAGATTTTTAACTTAAATGCCTAGCGCTACTATAGCTAATATTATGTTTACTTTAATAAGATAAATTAATGTGAGGCCCCACTCACAACACAGGCGCACCACCAGCGCGCCCCGCGGACAGGCCGCACCCTAGGGCTAGGTCCACGTGACACTGGCGAGCCGCTAGCTATAAGCCAGCGACTCGCACGCACAACACACTTAGACCTAGCAAGCTTCAGTCAATATACCAGAGCCCCCATACCTCTTGCCTAGCTATCATTGTTCTTACAATTAATAAGATTACTTCCCTAACTTAACTAAAAAGTCACTTCTAATCTAATAGACTATTTAATCTGAATTGTCTCTATATAAAGAGATAGGTTTAGCTATTATTATAATTACTACTATTAAGTTTAATTAACCCTTTAACGTGAGCAAACGTCACCGCTACCTATGACCGTGGGCTAGCATCGTGTCTTTTGGGGTGTTGTTTTCCGCTTGACAAACTATCTTTAGCTATTCTAAGCTAGTATAACCTATCTTAAGCTTGTTATAATGTGAGAATAATGATAGCTAGGCAAGAGGTATAGGGGCTCTGGTATATTGACTAAAGCTTGCTAGGTCTAAGTGTGTTATACGTGCGAGTCACTAGCTTATAGCTAGTAGCTCGCTAGTGTTACGTGGACCTAGCCCTAGGGTATAGCCTATCTATAGGGCGCGCTAGTAATATGCTTATATTACAAGTAAGGCCTTATAATTATCCCCTTACTTATAGCTAGGCTTCTAAATAGCTTTTACTAGCTTCTATATAGCTATTTGCTAACTAGCTACTATATTAAAATAATAATAAATAATAATAGCATTTAAGTATAAATTCGCCTTTAACTCCCTATTATATTATATACTTTTTACCTCTATATCCCTAGTTAACTTTTTAAAACTATTATAATACCTTAAGCTACTATTACATTCCCCTTACTAATTACCTTACTTTTACTATAGATTTAGACTATATTCCCTTAAAGGAATATTCCTATATATATTATTTACGCACTAGATATGCTAACTTTAAGAAGAGCTTACTATCTAAGCCTAAATTACCCTAGATTAACTATTAATTCCCTATAGAATTATTTACTACTACTATAATAGTAAAATATTTAAAACACTGTATTTAATATTATAAGCGTAGTAATACTTATAATACTATATATATATTACTATTCCTATGTCTTTTAGTCCCTTATTACTAATATCTTTATATAGGCTATAGCTATTATAAAAGGTAACTTTTTAGATCTTTTAGCCCTAATAGACTAGGCATAAACCCTTATAGTTACCCTTAGTGGCTTATATAAGGAAGACTTAGAGAACTAAATATTGAAATGTAGGGAGCTAGTTGCCGGCTGGCAACAGCTGTATAGGTGTAGCTCTACGGTCAGGG